>JAVDPK010000128.1:125381-139768 GCA_034780415.1 Cichlasoma orientale | reverse complement strand
GCGGTCCTACATATTTGTTTAATATGTGCATTGAAGGACATATCCTGGTCAAAAATGACTCCAAGATTCCTCACAGTTTTACTGGAGGCCAAGGTAATGCCATCCGGAGTAGGGATGTTCCTGGCGACTAATTTCTTAGTCGACTAAACATGGAAAAAAAAATTAGGCTGACTAGTCTAAAACTAAGAAACACTCAGATAGCAAATTTAATTTTATGTCTGATTAATGGACAATGTCAAAAACTGTCTAAACAAAGGGATTTGGAACCATTACTCACTTTCTTCTATGATGAATCGCACTTTAAATGCTGCTTAACAGTGCGGCACTGCACATTATGAACGCTGCACGTTATACTCCAAACAACGAAAAATAAAACCTTAAAATTAATTGATGTTAAATATATGAAAATGCATTACTGCAAATGATGATCACGCATCACTGAATATGAGAAAATAACATCTGAAAAACAAATAAATTGTGACTTAAAAGTGTGGCGCATTGTGCCGCACATTATCAAGATGCTCGTTGTTCTACAATTCATGATGCGTGTAAAACAATACAATACAAACATCCATCCATTTTCTTCTGCTTATCTGGGGCCGGGTCGTGGTGGGTGGCATCCTGAGCAGTGTAGCCAGGAACAGCTAAAAACTCATCTTTTTAGGCTTGCATTTGTTTTGGTTTTTTTTGGGTTTTTTTTTCTCCTCTCTCCCCTTTACTCCAATTGTATTTTGTTTTATTGTTGTGAAGCACTTTGTGATTTATGTCAAGAGGTGCTATATAAATAAAATTTTACTTACTTACTTGCCTTCCTCTCCCCCAGCCTCCTCCTCCAGCTTACCCCGATTCAGATTTCAGCCGCTACTATGTAACCTACGTAAGTGGCCGATGTTGTTGCCGGCGTTTATACCTGTGCAGGCGCATTGCGTGTGTTAATTACCTTTCGGTTGTGTCCCGGTGTTTTACATACAGTGTCGGCCGACAGAAACATAAAATACTGGCAGTTTTTTCCCCCTCCTGGGTCCGACTCTTTGCTGTGGTCAGTTTTTTGAAGATGCAAACACATTTGTCCCTCTAATTTTTTCACTTCTTTGTACAAACTTGGAGGAAGTAGCCGGCGAAGGAAGGGTGTTTCGGGAGGTGCGCTTCAGGTTACATTATGGCATTTTTCTATAACAATGTACGGACTGCAGCTCCATCTGGTGGCAGATGGCTGCATAACATTTAGGACAAACATTTACCAGCACCTTGTTACTTAAAACCTTAATAAGTAGGCTTACCGACTAGTATGTCTGGTACCGACTAATAACAATAGCGATGATTGGTCGTCTAGTCGAGTAATCGCGCACATCCCTAATCCGGAGTAAGTATCTGGTTCAACACCATGTTTCTAAGATTTGTGGGGCCGAGCACAAGACCTTCAGTTTTGAATTTAGAAGCAGGAAATTAGAGGTCATCCAGGCCTTTATGTCTTTTGTCATGTGTGTCATCTGGCTTCATGGATAGATAAAGCTGGGTATCATCTGCATAACAGTGAAAATGTATGCAATGCTTTCTAATAATACTGCCTAAGGGAAGCATGTAAATAGAATTGGTCCTAGCATAGAACCCTGTGGAACTCCATAATTAACCTTAGTGTGTGAAGAAGACTCCCCATTTACATGGACAAATTGGAAAATACCACCCAGTGTCTAGGCCATGTGACTGAGGCCTAAAGTAGCTAGATATCAAACCACATTAGCAGGCAACCTAACATCAAATAAAATAATCCCAGTTTTAACAACAAACCTTCAACAAATGAGCAAGCTGAGGTTAGCCAGCCAGCTGCTACAGCGGGCATCGTGATTTGTTCACAGTTCTTATCTGAAGACCATCTGACCAACATCAGCATCTTTCTGCTAATGTTAGCTAGCTCTGGTTTACAAAGCAGAGAAATGCAGATCAAGATGGAAATAGAAGAGGAAGGCAGGTGCTGAAGCAGCCACAACAAAGATCAGCAGCTCCCACTCAGCAGGGCTCCAGTTATTCCACCAACAAAGATGCTTTTTCAGATGACTTCATCAGCTAATGTTATGAGCTGTCACTGTAGATGAAAACAGAGCTCTACTGCGATGTCCTATAGATACATGCGTGTTCATTTACAGACTCTGTTAATAGATGCAATCACTTCCCAAACTCTCTGTTTGACGTGTCCGCAGTGCCTCTCGTTAACCAGGCTTTAATTACGGCGACCTGAAACGCCCTCTGAGGACCAGCATCGAAGTAAGCTGTTGTGTTTGTGTCGGTCTGACTGAGCAGCTGCTGACTAATACCTGATCACATCAGAGAGTGGAAATCAATACGATCATTCATATAGAGATGAACCTCTGACTCATCTTCAGCTTATGTTTTTACAAAGAGCAAAGATTCACCATCTCACTGCCCTTTGACCTCCAGGACCACGAGTCTCCTGATTTCATGTGTAGTTTAGGGCTCATCAGTTACTCAGAGCTGTGGCTGCATGACGAGGACACGTCCAACCTCAGTATTTACAACATGTCTGTTCGTTCCCTGCTTGAAAAATGAAAGAAGCAGAGGACTTTTATTTTGAAAACCCACTCGAGCATTACTCAGCAAAGCAACAAACCCTCACACAGAGGGCAGGCGTTTTTATTCTATTATAGTCTCAAAGTATCAAATATAGCTTCACATGAGCCCCAAATCTCTGGTGGCTCTATCCATGAGTGCACTGCAGCGTATTTATTTAATCAGTTTACTCCAGTGAAGCAGTCCAGAATACAAAGGTGCTTCTCAGCCCTGAAACCAACCAGAGTCCTGTACTAATGCAGACTCACTAAAATAAAAGCCAGAGAAAGCAGAAGGAATGGCAGGCTCGGCTCCTCTGGTTCACTGCTGTACACGGTAACATTTCTGAATCATCTCCTCGCACTGTCACTCTCACATGTGGAACCAGGCAGAGGAGCTTGTGCCTGGCTGTGACTCAGCAGGTGTGCTGTTAGAGCTGAATATTTAAAATCAAGGTGACTGAACTCCTCTGTTATGTTCCACTTTATGTTCAGCAGTTGACAGAGAGCAGAATCTAGCGAGTGAAGAGTCTGCTGGGGATTCTCCTCTGGACCTCCTTCATCGTGGTGTCTTTGTCTCCTCAGAGTCCTCTTCAGCAGCTCGGTCCTGAACCTGTGTGAGCTGGTGGCTCTCAGACCGGATCTGGCCCGTCTCAAGAAGGTGCTGTACTTCCACGAGAACCAGCTGGTTTATCCGGTCCGCAAGGACCAGGACAGGGACTTCCAGTATGGATACAACCAGGTGCTCTCATGGTAATGTCCCAGTCTGCTTATACTGTTGGGGGGCTTCTGGGGTGTTTAGCATGTTAAGTTTGGCCTCACGTCTCAGATGTTTAATGGTGAATGTCTAGTCAGGTGATTTTCAGCCTTCTTCAAACAAACACTGAGCTGCACCTGATTGGACGGATGGCTCGTGTGGGCTGTCTGCTTGGTGATCTTAAAGAAAGACCAAGATCAGTGGTGAGCTTCCTCTTACATAATGAAAAACCAGAGTGAAGCCTTTACTCTGGTTTTATTTAGATTCAGTGTTTTTTGGGGAGTTTTTCATAAGCTAACCATAACCAGTGGGTCCAAAATGAAGCTCCAGCAGAATGCAGTGGTCGGTACAGAGGAAGTGGGGAGAGTAAGAATCATGGAAACGGTGGGACCTGTGAGTACGCATCATCACGGCGTGACCGGACTGAAACATAATAATCCATAAAGAACCAGCACAGAGCACACAGCCTGAGTGAGTCTGTACAAACAGAGCTGCCAGTCACACATTCACAGGATTAAAGGTTTCCCAGCGGCAGGGTTAGAGTCACCTTCTTTCCTTTGACTTTAATAAATACCTGTGGTCTCACGCAGCAGCACAAATCATCTGATCCAGTAACTACGGTAACCATGTTGGTCATTTTTAAGGTGTTGTCGTAACCTTGGTGGCCGTAACTCGAGCGATGTCACCGCACAGATGCATCCTGTTCAAACTGGATCCATCAGACCTGTTCACTGACTGAGCCGAGCCCTGGCTCCCGCTCAGCGGCGCTCCTGATTGAATCAGCTGAGCTGTGATCATAAGTTTGCACCTGCAGAACTTTCCCGTCAGAGCTGATCTCGGAGCTCGTGATGGTCCTCGGAGAAGATGCTGATCAGTTTCCTGCCAGCTCACTGATTAATGGCTGTTCTGATGTTGCTGCAGCTTTGTACCAAACGAGCTGCAGCATCCAGCCTGTAAACTGATCATTGATTATTGGCTGATTGATGTGCTGTGCTGTAGTTTGTCTTCATGAGGCAGCGTGTGATTGGTTAATGAGCTGCTGGAATGTGATTGGTTAATTGTGCGGGCTGTAGTCTTCATTAATCAGCGGCTGGACAGTAACGAGCAACAGAAAACTGATTGTTGTTGATCTGCGGGGCAGCTTGTCAATAAGCTGCAGCCGCTCCATCTCCTCTAACGTGGTTACAGCACCATCAAATAACACAGCAGGGATCATTAAGAGACGTCTGATTGGCCCGAGGCCAATCAGACCTCAGCCTCAGTTCAAAGCAGAAAGAGCTACAGTCTAAACAAGGGTAGGAGTATCTGATATGGATCACTGTGGAGGACGGATGATCTACATGGAGGCGTGTCTTCATGTTCCTCTGTTGTCTAAATACGAGGTTTAAATGTGACCTCCATCAACCTGCAGAGAGCTGGTTCCTACAGACACATCTCCTCAGTTTCTGCTGCTGTCTCTGAGCAGCTCCTTTCTGCAGATGTTCAGATTAACCATCATCCAATCAAGGTGGCCCTCCAATCTCATTGTACATCCTGTTAATGACAATAAAGGCATTCTATTCTATTCTATCAAACCTAAAAACAGCTTCTCATGGGTTCATGGTTTAATCTGGACATCAGGAAGTGAAGTCACTGTGAACCTAAATGTAGGTGTTGCAGGAGGAAGTCCTGATCTGAGTTATACAGGTTGTGCACAGGTCAGCACCTCAGGCTGCAGACAGATCTGACACTAATCTAAATGCTTTATCTGCTTTTGGATCTGGATGATGTCATAGTTTGTGAGGGGCAGCCAATCAGAGTTAAGTTGTCTAAAAGTGGGAGGGGCTAAAGCAGCTTGTTTCAGACAGGATGAATCGAGGTTCAGTTTCAGGTAAAGAAGGATTATTTTGACCTGAGAGTCGTGCAGAGCTGCTCTGGTAGAGTCCAGGAATAAAAATATGGAGCTGAAGTGAGGAGAATATGTCACCATTATGTTCTAGTGTATCTCCTCTGAACTGTGAGGCTCAGGATACCTTCCTGCTGCTGTCTCACCTGTGAACACCTGTCCCCTGACTGACTGTTTCTAACTGTGTCCTCAGCCTGGTGTCAGATGTGGTGGTCTTCAACTCCTCCTTCAACATGGACTCCTTCCTGTCATCCATCCCTTCCTTCATGAAGAAGATCCCAGACCACCGACCCAAAGACCTGGACCGGCTCATCAGACCCAAGTGTGTGGTCCTGAGCTACCCGGTCCAGTTTCCTGATGTCAGCAGGTCAGTGCGATCCTCAGATAAGATGTTAATCTGGCGTCAGGTCAGAGGGATTACACAGCAGATGGATTAAAGGACAGCCAGCAAACCTTCTCACTCCAGCTGTGGTTAAACAGGAACATCCCGATCCACAGGGTCCGGGTTCTGGACAGGTTTACAGAGTTTTCCAGCTTCCATCCATTTTCTGCTTCAGTCTAAGCAGAGATCCTCCATCCTACCAGCATGTCCTGGGTCTGACTCTGGGTGACAAAATGAGAAATACTTTATTGATCCAGAGGGAAATTTTAGTTGTTACAGCTGCAACCGTTTATCATGTAGAAAGAATAGAAACTAAACTGACATATTTACCTTTTACCAGGAAGTCCCAGTGAGATCAGATCTTTGAACACCAGAGATCTGACCGAGGTAGCAGCTCAGCAGACTCTTGTGTTACAACAGGGTTTCCACAGGGTAGTAAAAGGTAGTAAATTAAATGAGCTCAAATTAAGCCTATTAAAAGGTAGTAAAAGGTAACAAACAGAATTTGACTTGGTAGTAAATTTTTCATCACCCCTTCAATATATTTTGACTTTTCCATTGATGCAGACTTTTTGTCTTAAGTTTGTTTAACTATAAAATCTGTATAAAAATATAACTACTCAGCAGGACCTGAGCTGACGTTGATACACTCGATTGGTTCCGCTGTCCGATCTGCTGTGCGCATGCGCGGTGCTGCAACCGCCTAATATGATGAGACTAACGAGTCATTTTGCTCCTCGTCATAGGAAAATGTTTTCTGGCTCGATGACCCGGCATTCAAAGACTGGCTAAGCCGCTCATGGGGAATGATCGAGAGGCGTTTTATAAAGTGTGCAGAAAAAATATCAATTTGACCTGGAAAGATGTGAGACGGCGATCACATCACACCGAGTATCCATCATTCACCAGCAGTGGATTCGCGCGCGCGGGCAGCAGATCCCTATTTCGTTTTTTGGTGCTACAAAGCACTGCAACTGCAACCTCAAGGTCAGCTACGAGCACAAGTACACCTCAGCCGCAAACCAGTATTCCAATATTCTATTGGAAAATAAATCATAGGCTTGTGAAACTTTAATTTCATTGCATTTTGTTTATATTCTTAAAAAAAACAAATTTCCTAAGTCTTGTTGAAATGCGTTTGGAATATTGATGTGTATGAGGTCTTAGTTCAGACAAAGCCACAGTTACACCTTAAAGGAAGTGGGATAAAGTTTTGTCTTCGGTGAGAGAGGGGCGATCATCTTACATGGCTTAGTGCTGTGAATCCACGGCTACCCCAAAAAAGGCTGCTGCTCGATTTTGTGCTGGTAGTAAAAATATTGTAGAGGTAGTAAAATAGGTAGTAAAAGGTAGTAAATTGAACTCTAGGATTCCTGTATTAACCCTGTACAAACAGCAGATACGAGAAAAAACAGCACACGTGTGTTCACCACGTTAAATTCAACAGAAACGCGTTGGGGAGTTTAGATCAGGATCTCAGGCTGATCAGATACCTTCACTCCTGCCTCTCATCCTGGAAACAAAAACATGATGGCCCCCAAATGGAGACCAGTGGGTGATGTCACAGTGTCTGTGTCCATCTTTGATTTACAGTCTGTGGCAGATTCTTACTGTTTGTGATCTGTGAGTCTTTAAGAGAGCGTAGTGAGTGTTGGTATTTAAGCCTCTGTCTGGTGCTATCAGTGACAGCGAGCTGCAGGATGCCCCTTCTTCTCCCCTCCAGTGTTTCTCAGCTCATTTTCACATGCTAATGTGTCTGATCCACAGCAAGCTCATGGAGTGTAAGTAAGTGATTATATGCATGGCTGACAATCCCCCACACGCTCGCGGTCCTCCTGCAAACAGTCCGAATGCTGCTTTGAACGCAGGAAATGCTTGCAGAAACAACAGGAGGAGGAGGGGTTAATGTGATGAGTTCAGACTGAGGAGCAAAAACCCAGCGAGCGTCTTCCTCCTCTGAGTCCTCACACTGTGAGCTCAGACAGGCTGTGTGATCACTGCAGTCAGGCTAATCGCCCCACATGGATATGTCAAACTCCACCTGAACAAAGCTCCACCCACTTACCCACCCGCTGATATTTAGCTTCAGCTGCTTTAAACTCAAACTGATCGATCACAGCTGTAGTATTGATCCTTTCTTAGAGCTGCTAAAACTTAAATCTTATAGTGACCTTTGACCTTTACTTCCCAGGTTCCTGTGGTTTGATAAAATAAATGGTGATATAAGAATCAGTCACATTTTAGTATTTTGGATCTATTCGCACTCTGTGTCCATTTCAAAATAAAAGCCTTAATGTGTCAGTGGAGAGAAACACTAAATCTCTTAGAGGCTTTTATTGTGAAATCCGCAGGAACATGTTGAACACTAAGAAAAACTGTATACCTGCCTGTGGGCGTCTGCACCTGCACACACCTGCCCTCTGAGACCCAACCAAAGCCCTGATTCACCTCGTTAGCTGGCAGGTGTTCCTCTCTGCAGGTCATTCGTTCTGCATCCTTTTCTATGGCAGAAGAAGAAAACACGGCGCTCTTCAGTGAGCACGTGCAGTGTGGATGCAGTGGGGCCTCGCGGCCTCTCTGGGCTGTTTGCGGTCTCCATCCATCAGGCAGTTCTGAGAGGTGGACTGGTTTAATTGAATAGTGATTGATCTGCGGCGGCGCGCAGAAGTAGCATCCATCAGGGCGAGGACTGTCAGAGAGGAGGCAGATCAATGAGTGTGTCACATGATCAGCAGGTGTCCTGCCGCCCACAGCTTTTCTTCTTCTCTGCTTCATCTGCTTTTAGAGCAGCTGTTGCTTCCTGCGTGTCGTCATGGCGATGAAGGACTACAGATGTTTGATGTAGAGATGGTAATCATGATGGAGCTGATGCAGGTTTTTGTGGTTTAGTGTTCTGAAGTCTGTACAGACATCAGAGGTTTCACGTCTGACATCATGAAGATAGAATGAAGCAGGCTGGAGCAGCCAATCAGCTTTCACCTCGTTTCCAGGGTTCCCCTCAGCTCATTAAGAATCTGAAGCTTCAAAGTTTAATCTCCTTAAAATATCGTCAGCCCACTGATAAACAAAACATCCTCGTGCAGCCTCGGCCTCTGTGTGTACACACCTGTTCATGACTGCTCTCCAGGTCGTGAGGTCACTTCCTTTGTCCTTTTGCTCTGTAAGTAGAGTAGGTCACCTTTAATAAGTGAATATAGAATGTCACTGTACGCTGATGATGTGCTGCTGTAATTCTCATGAAGGGACCGGGTAAATGAGCAGGCAGTATCAAATTGTGTTCGTACAGCAAGTTTAACAGCGGGAATGGCCGCTCTTGTTTTTTGTCTTGAGCTCTCATGTTTACTGATGGTCCTACACTGAAAAGGACCAGTGTTGGGCTACACAGTCTCTGAATCTCTGAGCTCAGGTGTATAAATCCAGCATGAAGCCATGCAGTCTGCCTTTACAAACATCTGTGAAAGGATTGTTCTCACTGAATCCAAGCGTGGTTTTTCCCCTTTAGATATCCACAATCAGCTGTCAGTGGTGTTATTGCAAAGTCACAGCCAGGAAGTGTACCACGTAAAATTAGAGCACGTAAAAGCCTCCAGTGCTCTGCTGACTGAGTGACTGCAGAGCTCCAAACCTCCTCTGGCATTAACATCAGCACAAACACCATGCACCAGCACCTTTGTGGGTTTCCATGACACTGGAGCATCATTCGTGAAAGGACAGCAGAACTGATGTGCTGAAGTGAGTACGGTGATGTGTTTGTAGTCCGTCTGCAGGATGTTGTAGTTTCTTCGCTGCAGACCCAGGTGACCAGCATGGAGCAGTCTGCTTTCACAGGTTACTGTTTGGACTGCGTGCTGACGTGAAGTCGGCCTGAGTTTGGAGCTGTCTGATCTGAAGTCGGTCTGCGGTTGGAGCCCTGATTATTGGTAATAAAGTAAATGAGCTGCAGTGATTTTTGACCTTCATCCCTTCGTGTTTAATCAGACTCAGAGGTGAGGTCATCGTACTGATCGCTGCACATTTATCAATAACATAATTACCCTCCTCCCCCCTCTGTGGACACACTCATGTTTTTATTGCCTCCAGTCAAACATCTAATTTATAAAATGGATTATTGAATCAAGTTTTCCCAGAAGCCTCAGAGGCAGAAACTCCACTGAGAGGCCCGCCAGCTCTGTGTGCAGCAGCAGGAGGAGGAGGAGGAGAATGTCTGGAGGTCGTTTTCTCCTCCACCTCCTGTCTGTGTTCACCGTTCGCAGCAGAAACTCTGCGCAGCAACACTGCAGGATCCAGGGCTTCACCCTTAAGAGTCCCTGCGCTGGGGTCAGTGCTTTCTGAACTTCAGACCATTAGGGGCGGGCCTTCCAGCTCAAAATGTGTCTCGTTGGTCAACAACTTGCAGTGTTTTATTTCAGCAGCTGTTTTCATAAACCTGCAGCTCCTCAGAGGAGAAGAAAATCAAAGTTGGCCGACTTTTTCTTACCTCAGAATTTACTGATCTTTACGGGTCTGTGGTGGAAACGGAGGGCAGGAATCTTTTAGTTCCTGGTACTGAAGGTTCCTGGTGCTGTGCTGT
Source organism: Cichlasoma orientale (assembly GCA_034780415.1). Taxonomy (NCBI): domain Eukaryota; kingdom Metazoa; phylum Chordata; class Actinopteri; order Cichliformes; family Cichlidae; genus Cichlasoma; species Cichlasoma orientale. The sequence continues at coordinate 129,610 of JAVDPK010000128.1, read as the reverse complement.
GTCCGACCTGTTTCCACTCATTTCCTGTTTCTCCTTCTTTCTAAAATGTTTTAAAATTCATGTATTTTTTTTTTAGGTTCTTGCCTAAACACAAACACGTGCGGTGTCCGTCTGAGCAGTCTCATGTTGATGACATCACCACACTGCAGGGCGAGCAGCAGCAGTTTAGAGCTGATGAGGAGGAGACGCCACGGTAAAAACTGGTCTTTGTTTCTGCTGAAACATGAAGACTCAAAGACTTGTTTTGTCTCACGTCAGTGTTTGTAACCCGACAGGTGTGATCCCGCTGGGCGTGCGGCCCGCGCGCCTCAGAGCGAGGGCGGCGCTGCAGACCAGGTGAAGCCGCTGCACATCGTGTGGCCTCACAGGTGGTGAGTTCAGTTTGAAGGTTTTCCTTTGAAAACAGTTTTAAACAGTTTTAAAATAAAATGCATCAATTATGTTTTTGCTCTGAAAATAAAGTCAGAACGAGACTTTTTCATATCAGGCCTGAAAATCAGATCTGCTCCGTCACCACAATAAAATCTAAGAAAATAACATCTATAGAAAATAATGAGATTTTAAAGCTGTGATGTTACTTGATACCATAAAATTTGAAACTTATATATTGAAGGGAAATCTCTCATTATGAAAGTATTATAAAAACAGAATGTGCAGCTTTTATTTTGAAGGTTTGAGCCGGTTTCCTGCTGTTTTCTGAAAGTCGCGCTATAAGAAGGGCTTTTAGCCTCATTACATAAAGTTTACAGCTCATAAACATGCAGTAAAAAACAAACTTCCTCATCAGAAAGTTTGAATTATGAAGTAATCAGATTACAGTTACAGCAGATGGAAGTAAATTTTTTTTATTCAAAATAAAAACGTGGCGTGTTTCAGACTGAAGCTGATTCACTGATGGACGGTGGCGGCGTGTGCGCCTCACCTTGCGCTGTATCGGTGACAAAGCGGCGTGCTGTGAGCTGATGTGGCGGCACAAACACAGATGGATTACGGCTGCTGCGGCGAGGATTTCCTGTTAATCTCTGATTGAAGCTGCAGCTCATCAGGTTTTAATCTGAGGCTGGCCCCGATCCTCAGATTACAGCCTCTTACTGCTGCTGGGGGGTGGCAGTTGTTACAGGTGAAGATGCTGCTGCTCTGGGGGGGTAAATCTGTGTTCAGGGTGCTGTGCGTTTACCTCCAGAGGGCCGAACAGCTGCTGATTGGAGCAGAAAAACAAACAGCTTTAAAAGCAGCTGGAAGACCCGGCTCCAGGAAGCAGGTGTAGCTCCAACTCTGAGTTTACCCTGAGCTGAGGGAAACTCGGGTTTCGGCTCCAGAAATTCTGTGAACCTAACCTGCTGGCAGGTTTCTCTCTGACTCCTCCCCTCCTGCCTCACCTGAACCACCTGTCTGACACTCGCATCCATCTCCTCCTTCATAAAGTGGCTGCAGAGCTTCAGAGGAGCGAATTCATCTGCCGACGTTTATGTTTCTATAAGCACTGAAATCCCAGTTAGACGTTTTACGCGCTTTACAGTCGGTCACTCGTCAGTTAGGGCGGAGACTGTGATGACATCACAGATTTATAATCACTCAGAATCAAATCTATAGTCTCCATCTTTGTATCTCTGTGACTCTGAGCAGTAATGCAGCTGCAGACTGTTAGTCAGTTCCTCTGAAACGTTTACTGTAGCATCACTGATCTGTATGAAGGACACTGATCAGTGATCGATCATTGGTCGTGGTGTGAAAGGTCACTGATGGAAACATGCTGGATGCTGGAGAGGATGTGAAATGATCTGAAGGCTTTAAAGAGTTTTTAAATGCAGCTGCAGTCCGTCCTCTGAACAAGACTGAGATTCAGAGATAAATGCTGTCAACATTTTGAAAGGTTCAGAGTTAGATCAGTCTGAGTGGGCCGACCCAGAACCGGATCTGTAACAGATCAGCAATCCGAGCTGTAGAGGACATCCTGAACTTTTCTGTCAGTAAGCATTGCTGTTGTTGCTGGGCACCGCTGCTGATCTGAGGGCGGAGCCGCCCAGGGGCTGCTGCTGTCAGTAAACTGGGTCTGAACTGGTTCTCCATTCTGACCTGAATAATGAGATCTGAAATCAGGATTCAGTTTCATCTGCAGACAGTGTATAAGAAATATCTTTGATATCAAACTTTATTCAGCCTGTGATGATGACAGAGGGACCGAGCTGATTAAAATGACCCCTCCTGTTTCTAAGATTATTATGCTCAGCACTGACACATGCTCATATAGACTAAAACAGGAACAGGAAACTCCAAGTTTGTTTTTAAAATCGAGATTGTTGAACCTGCTTCCTGGAGCAGGGCCCTGAACATCCAGTAGACCTGCAGCTGTAACATCACCTGCTCATCTGGGAGTCCTGGCCAATCAGAATGCTTCCAGACTGAAAAAAGTAGCTGAAGCTCTAAAGCTGCAGTTCCTCTGGTGTCCAGCAGAGGTGCCACAGTGAGTCAGTCCGCATAGACTCCCATGGTAAATAAACATGTTTACAGCCTGAAACAGAAACTGCCTTGGTCCCTGTGGATAATTTCCTCCTTCATAACAGCTGTACGGGGGAGGATGTTTCAAATCAAATCAAATTTATTTCTAAAGCACATTTAAAAACAACAGCACTAAGGTCTAAAAGTACTAAAATGGCAGAGTCCCCCGATTCAGTAATAGTTAAAGGGTCATTTAAAACTTTTAAAAGTGCAGTTTCAGTACTGTGGTGTGCTTTAAACCCAGACTGAAATACTCCAGTAACACCATTCTGGTCTAAGAAAGTCTGGAGCTGAATTCTATAACTCACCTGTTTACATAGAGGAGCGGCTCCTGCAGACACGATGGTGTCTAAAGTCTGTACAAAGCTTTTCCACCGCTTCATGAATATTAATGAATGGTTTGCCCTCCACTGAGCATGCTCAGTGCTCTGATTCTCTGCCATATAGTTGTAGCTAAACAGACTCCACTGAGTTTTGTGGTAAATAGCTGAAAAAAGTCAAGACTGAAAACTTGACATCCTTTCAGCATCTTCATAACTTCCAATAGCTAACTGGAGGTTTTATTTTGAAAGAGACACTTTAAAGCACCCTGGTAAATTCCTGTAACTAATTAAAGGCTTTTATTGTGGAAAAAAAAATCAAATTATGCTAGTAAGTTCATAAAACTGGGGCTTTTATTGTGAAAATCTGACATTATTAAAGCATCTTGCTCACATCCTACAACTGAGCTTTTATTGTGAAAATCTGTCAATTATAGTGTCTTTGAATAAATTTTAATGTGAAATTTGGAGAGTTTGAATTATTTCTTGTAATTCCTTCAGTGGATCAGTGATTGGCTGAATGATTCCTGTTGATGTGGGGCGGGCTGGTTCTGGTGTGTTTGTGATCGTTTATAGGTGACTGAAGTGTTATTGATACCTGATCAGAATGTTTGCTGATCAGTTTTCTGGCTGCAGCTTCCTGTGTGGATGGATTTGAGGGTTTTGGCCGTGCTGTGACTGAGAGGTTGATCCTGTTAATTAGCGCTGGTTCCTCCTCAGACGGGGGAGGGCGGGGGTGTTATCTCTTTGTCCTCGCTGCCGCCGCGGTGCTCGGGGAAGAGGATTGGAGGCCCTCTGAAGGAGTTAAAGGTTTGTGGGAAATGAGGGAATTATCTGCGTGTCCACCGGGAGCCGAGCTGCGAATGAGAAGAAATAATCTCCTCAGTAATACATCACCTGAGGAAATCACTGCCGCTGCCACGGCTGCTGTTTGACCTTCACACCGCCACTCTGCTGGCAGAGAATCAGGTAGAGACGACCACCAACACCTGAATTTTACACAAGAAGTCAGCTGCAGAAAACGGGAAGGACAGAGCAGCTGGGCATTTTTTTTTCCTATTAGCTTTGGATTTGGTTTCAGCCGAGTCCTCCTGACCTCTGAACCTCTGACATAGCTGTGACATCACAACTGCAACTGCGTTCGGCCTTTAAATAAATGTTTAAAGGCTGAGTTTCATCATCGTGTTTGTTTCTCCCTCACTTCCTGTGAGGATGAACACTAATGATGTCATCAGATACACGGTAATCACGTCAGCAGCTGGGGTCTGTTTACATGTGAACTCAGCGAGAGCTGAGGTCAGGATGAGCTGTAACACCTCCTATTCTTCTGTGGTTAACACTGTGTGTGTGTGTGTGTGTGTGTGTGTGTGTGTGTGTGTGTGTGTGTGTGTGTGTGTGTGTGTGTGTGTG
>JAVDPK010000128.1:26841-66299 GCA_034780415.1 Cichlasoma orientale | reverse complement strand
TAGATAGATAGATAGATAGATAGATAGATAGATAGATAGATAGATAGATAGATAGATAGATAGATACTTTATTGATCTCAAAGTAAATTATGGGATTGATAAAGTTTTAAAATAACATGAAAGCTCATGAAAAGTTTGCATCCTTTTACAATCATTTCAGTTCAGTTTTATAAATATAGCGCCAAATCACAACAGCCCCCTCAAGGCAATCATATTGTATCTCCTGGCAGATTGCTTGGTTCAAAGATGGCCAGCGGATCAGGCCTGGAGACCATTACCAGATGGAGGTTCTTCAGGATGGGCGGGCCAGCCTTCGCCTGCCTGTGGTGCTACCTGAAAATGAAGGCGTGTACTCAGCTTTCGCCAGCAACATGAAGGGCAATGCTGTCAGTTCTGGGAAGCTCTATGTGGAGCCGTCAGAAACAGTAACACCTCAGCAATATACACCACAGCCAGCAGTGCAGAGGATCAGGTAAATGATCACTTAAACAACTGAGAACTTTGTAAATCTTGAGTAGAGAACGCTGATGATTGGGGAAGTGACAAGGGTTAATTAATGTTCTCAGGTCCACATCTCCTCGCTCCTTGAGCCGCTCGCCTGGCCGTTCTCCCAGCCGTTCCCCTGGACGTTCTCCTGCTCGTCGGTTGGATGAGACAGACGAGGCTCAGCTCGAAAGACTCTACAAGCCTGTTTTTGTCCTGAAGCCGTCCTCATATAAATGCTCTGAGGGACAAACTGCCAGATTTGACCTGAAGGTTGTTGGCAGGCCGATGCCTGAGACATACTGGTTCCACAACGGTGAGTAAAACCCAAGGTGAAATCTTCAAAAAGACTTTGAGTTGATTGTGAGACCAACAAATTTGGTTCAATTATCATTTTCTCAGGACAACAAGTGGTTAGTGACCACACCCACAAGATAGTGGTTAAAGAGGACGGCACCCAGTCCCTGATCATCGTCCCAGCTTTGCCACAAGACTCTGGGGAGTGGACTGTGGTGGCTCAGAACAGAGCCGGACGGTCATCCATCTCTGTCACTCTCACTGTTGATGGTAATATTGCAATTTTATATTCTTTGAACATTCTTAAGTTTCTTCTACAAGAACATATTTTTGGGCATCAGATTACATTAATTTTACTTTCTTTCTTCAGTCAAGGAAACCCTGGTGCGTCCACAGTTCACAGAGAAACTGAAGAACATCAGTGTGAAGCAGGGCACTCTGGTTGAACTGGCTGTCAAAGCCATGGGAAACCCACTGCCTGATATTGTGTGGCTGAAAAACAGTGACATCATCACCCCACACAAGCACCCAAACATCAAGTAGGTTCTGTGACTTTATTATTAAATTTAGGTAGGTAACATCTGTTTGCGTGGATGAGCCTGAAGCAGCGAGTTTAAACGTTTTTATCAAAACAACTGCAAATTTTTTTTTAATTAAAAAAGTTTCAAATATTAAAGCTCCACTTTCATTTTCCAGGATTGAAGGAACCCGAGGAGAGGCTAAATTCCAGATTCCTTCAGCAGCTGGCTCAGACAGTGCCTGGTACACTGCTACAGCCATCAACAAGGCTGGCAGAGACACCACTCGCTGCAGAGTCAATGTGGAGGTGGAATACGCTGAGCCCGAACCAGAGAGGAAGCTCATTATTCCCAAAGGAACTTACAAAGCCAAAGAGATCGCTCCTCCAGAGGTGGAGCCGCTTCATCTGCGATATGGTCAAGAACAGTGGGAGGAAGGCGACCTGTACGACAAAGAGAAGCAGCAGAAACCACAGTTCAAGAAGAAACTGACCTCTGTCCGCATGAAGCGTTTTGGTCCGGCTCATTTTGAATGCAGACTGACCCCGATTGGTGACCCCACCATGGTGGTGGAGTGGCTGCATGATGGCAAACCTCTGGCTGCTGCTAACAGGTTGCGCATGGTGAATGAATTTGGTTACTGCAGTCTTGACTATGAAGCTGCTTATGCCAGAGACAGTGGCGTCATCACCTGCAGAGCAACCAACAAGTACGGAGTGGACCAAACCTCAGCCACCCTCATCGTCAAGGATGAGAAGGGCCTTGTTGAGGAAACGCAGCTTCCTGAGGGAAGGAAAGGCGCCCACCGAATTGATGAGATAGAACGTATGGCTCATGAAGGTGGACCTTATGGAGTCACTGCTGAAGAAGAAACAGAAAAGATGAAACCTGAGATCGTCCTTCTTCCAGAACCAGCCAGAGTTCTGGAGGGCGAAACAGCTCGATTCCGCTGCAGAGTGACTGGTTATCCATCGCCAAAGGTTAACTGGTACCTCAATGGACAACTTATCCGCAAAAGCAAGAGATACAGACTTCGTTACGATGGTATTTACTACCTGGAGATAACTGAAATCAAATCATATGATTCGGGGGAGGTTAAAGTCGTGGCAGATAACAATCTGGGCTCAGTTGAGCACACTGTGAAACTGGAGATTCAGCAGAAAGAGGACTTCAGAACTCATTTGCGCCGTGCTCCTGAGGCTAAGCCAGCCGAGGCTGCACCTGAAACTGGAAAAATACCATTTGAGGTGATTAAGGCTGAAAAACCTGCAGAGGACTCTCAGAAAGAGGTTGTCAAACTCAAGAAGGCCCAGAGAATTGTCCATGAGAAAGCCACCGAGGAGACGGAGGAGCTGAGGAGTAAGTTCAAGCGCAGGACAGAGGAAGGCTATTACGAGTCCATCACTGCAGTGGAGCTTAAGTCTCGCAAGAGGGATGACTCGTATGAGGATCTGCTGAGGAAGACAAAGGAGGAGCTGCTCCATCGTGCCAAGGAGAAGGAGGAGGCTGAGAAGAAGAAGGAGGAAGAGCGCCGCAAAGTTACCGCTCAGCCTCTAAAACCAGAGAGGATCAAACTCTCCCCGAGCATGGAAGCGCCAAAGATTCTTGAGCGCATTACCAGCCAGACCGTCGCACAGGGCGACGAAGTCAGGTTCAGAGTCAGAGTCGTGGGCAGACCAGAACCCGAGTGCCAGTGGTTCAAGAACGGTGTTCAGCTGGAGAAGTCTGACCGTGTTTACTGGTACTGGCCTGAGGACCATGTTTGCGAGCTGGTGATCAGGGATGTCATAGCAGAGGATTCTGCCAGCGTCATGGTTAAAGCTTCCAACACTGCTGGGGAGACATCAAGCCACGCTTTCCTGCTGGTGCAAGGTAACACAGCTCCGGAGCACATGACATGTGCACAAAGTTCTGAGTTTAAATTCTGTATTTTCTGACAAATGCTCTGTTTTCATTTCTACAGCAAAACAAGTCATTACCTTCACACAGCCGTTGGAGAACGTCAGCGCCAAGGAGAAAGACACCATGGCTACCTTTGAGTGTGAAACCAATGAGCCTTTTGTTAAGGTCAAATGGCTGAAGAGCAATGCGGAGATCTTCTCTGGAGACAAATACAGAATGCACTCGGACAGAAAGGTTCACTTCCTGTCTGTGCTGATGATTGAAATGAAGGATGATGACGAATATGCATGCGTGGTTGTAGACGATGAAGCTGTCAGGACAGCCGCCAAGCTCGATGTTGAAGGTGGGTTGGCCTATCACATCATCACGTTCGACTACTGTGTTGTTATTTTGTTGAAACTGTAATTTTGTGAAGGTTTAGGTAATACAATTCAGTGCAGTTTATTTTGAATTATAACACAATAACAGGTATTTTAAATAAAGTCTGTTCTATTCTATGTGACTGACTGTATCATGTGAACAATAGGAGCTCCTCTGGAGATCTTAAAGCAGCTGGAGAGCACCGAGGTGCCTGAGACGTACTCCGGAGAGTTTGAATGTATTGTGTCTCGTGAGGATGCTGAAGGCAGCTGGTTCTTCGGAGAAAATCTGCTGACTCCCAGCAGTAAATATGTCATCTCCTCCCGCCGTGGAAGACACACCCTCTCTGTGAAAGATGTAAAGAAGGAAGATCAGGGAACATATACCTTCAAAGTTGCTGAGTTTAAGACAAGTGCCTCTCTGAAGATGAAATGTGAGTTATGGAAGTTGCTGTTCCTGTGACACTGAATCAGATATGGAATGACTCAAATATATGGACACAAGTTGTTGTGCTTATGAAGTAAAGTTGGTGCATTTGGTCTACTGTTCTGACTAGAACAAATTTGGTGCTGGACGCTGTCTAAAACAGAATGCAGTGATTTTCAAATCTCATGAACCCAATGTATTCACAGCAGAACAGAGGAAACATCAAACGTTTAGACAGAGAAAATGTTCCCTTTAAAGAAAAATCTGAGCTCGTGTTGAGTTTGATGGCAGCAGCACGTCTCTAAAGCTGTCACAGGGCCGTGTTTCCAGCTGTGCAGCATCCTCTGCTTCAACATCAGTCCGTAAACATCTGGAACCGAGGAGAGCAGCTGCTGGACTTTGGGAGAGGAATGTTGTCTGATAGAGGATTCCAGCTGCTCAGCAGTCTTTGGGCGGCTTAGTCCTGTTTTTCGGTTCCTGATGCTCCAGATGTTCTCAGCTGGTCAAAGGTGTGGACTGCAGGCCGGTTCTGCTGCTGCCCATTAACCTGATTACCTGCAAAATGTTCCTCCTGCTGTTTCTCTTTAGCACCACGGACTTATCAGCCTTTTGTTGCCCCATCCCAACTTTCTGAGACTTTTCACACTTAAACATTTGGTATGTTTTCTGTTCTGCTGGAAATTTAAAAAATGGGTTTATGAGATCTGAAAATCTTTTTACACAGCATCCCAACTTGTTTGGAAGTGGGGATGTGCAACCTACAAAGATCCTGCAGCCTTATAGGAGCATGACTTGTCTTCTATTCTGGTTGCATCTGGTGCTGACCATGATTGTCTTCATGTTTTAGTGCGTCCGGTGACCTTGATGCAGCCTTTGGCCGACATGACCGTCTGCGAAGGTGACATCGCTCAACTCGAGGTCAAGTTCTCCCAGGAGAATGTTGAAGGAACCTGGATGAAGAGCGGGAAGCCCATCGCAGCTTCAAATCGTGTGCATATTGTTATCGACAAACAAATCCACAAACTCCTTATAGAAGATACCACCAAGGATGACTTTGGAATGTATTCCTTCGAGGTCCCTGATCACGAAATTTCAACCTCTGCAAAGTTGGTCATTCAGAGTAGGTCACCTCAGATGCAGTTTTATTTTTTAAAATAATTTGGTGTTCCAAAATAAAATCCTATAAACAGAACATCTCATCTTGCAGCTATTGGCATCCTGGTCCCACTAAAGGACATTCATGCTGTTGAGGGCACAAAGGCTGTCCTAGAGGCAAAGATCTCTGCTCAGGACATCAGCTCAGTCAAATGGTACCACAATGACAACCTGCTGACAGCCAGCGAGCGAGTCCAGATGGTGGCAAAGGGAGCCAAGCAGCGCCTGGTCTTCACCAGGACATACGCCTCAGACGAAGGACACTACAAACTGGTGGTTGGCCGAGCTGACACCAGCTGCAGGTTTACTGTTGAGCGTAAGTGACACCAGAAATCCTGAGGCCTGAGCACATTTAGGATTTTTACTGTTGTGGTTTCATCATTTGGGTTCTGGAAAAAGGTTAGTTTATGAATCTCTTCTGTCATTAAATTTGAGGTCTAATAAACCATTACCAACACTTTCACATGAACTTTTATCAAATGTGGAGAAACATGAGAGTCTATGCTTTCAGCTTCCAGAAATCTTATTCAGGCAGATATCCTGGAAATGCTCATCAATATTTGTTTGTCAGTGTGAGACATCATTTATATTTTTAGATTCTACTGGATGCAACTTTCTTTTTTGTAATTCTTTGTAATTCTGCTTCTTGAAAATATTTCTGCAGAATATTTTTTTTACATTCCAAAGAGGGCCTGCATTTAAAATCAGTTCAGCTTCAAGCTTGATGTGAAAGATGAGCCTTCATTTTACACAAAAAAATTATAAGCTCAACACGAGCAATCACCCTGCAGTATTTACAAGACTGCTTCCTCTCATCTGCTTCCTCTCACCTGCTTCCTCTCACCTGCTTCCTCTGACCTGCTTCCTCTCCCCTGCTTCTAATAGGTTCAGATCATTTTATAAAACAAGGAACAAACGCACAACTCTTAGTTTTACTTGCAAGGGGAAACCGTCCTCTGTGTTCCTCAGAACACAAAGGAAAGAAGAAGAGCTTTTTATTCAATCACTCACACAATCAAATCACGTGAGATTACAAAGTCCCTCAGTTCAATCACTCACACAGTCCTCCGGTTACAGCATACAGTCAGCAGTATTGTTGTTGTTTACCATATATGGATGTGAGCATTCGTAGTATGCATGGCTTACGTGTGTGCGCGTGCGTGTGACTGTGCGTGTGTCTGTACGTGTATTCATGTGTGTGTCTGTCTGGGACCAAACTGCAGTCCTCCTTCGAAAGTGTCACAAGCATAAAACAAACAACAGTATAATATATGAAAACAACTTATCAGAAGATATGATAGCTCATAGAAACCAACATAAAAGTTCATTCAATAATTCCAACAGCTTCCTCTCACCTGCTTCCTCTCACCTGCTTCCTCTCACCTGCTTCCTCATACCTGCTTCCTCATACCTGCTTCCTCATACCTGCTTCCTCTCACCTGCTTCTTCATACCTGCTTCCTCTCACCTGCTTCCTCTCACCTGTACAAAACTGAAACATAGAACTCCATCTGCTGCACACTTTTATTACTACAGGTCCAAAGAGTCAGAGAGATAAGAGAGATGATTTTGATCAGTGTACATATGAAAGAAAGCAAGGGGATCATTGGTGACTTGTGTGCATCAGTTTGAGGCTTAACTATTGTTCTGTCTCAACAGCTGTCCACATTGTGACACCAATAAAAGACAAAGAGTGCTCCGAGTCTGAGAACGTCACCTTTGAAGTCGAGGTCTCTCACCCAGGCATCGATGCTTTCTGGACCTTTAAGAGGCAGCCAATCAAAGCCGGTCCCCAGTACAAGATGGAGTCCAAGGACAAGCGGCACAGGCTGACAGTCATGAATGCGATGAAGGACGAAGAGGGAGAGTACATGTTTGCTGCTGGAGAGAAGATGTGCAGCGCTTCGCTCACCGTAACAGGTATGCAACACACAGTTTTAAAGGTTCTGCAGTGTCACATAAGGTTTCTGTCACCAGGCAGTAACTGGCTGTATTCTGTCACCAGGTGGTGCCATCAAGAAGCCCCTGCATGATTTGGTGGTAGCCGACTCCCAGACCGCCGTGCTGGAGTGTGAAGTCGCTAACCCGTCTGCAGAGGGCACGTGGCTAAAAGACGGCCAGCCCGTTGACTTCAACGAGAACGTGCTGAGCGAGGTGGACGGCGCCGTCAGACGCCTCGTCACCATCATCACTAAGGCCACTGACGTTGGAGAGTACACTTACCAGGTCGCCACCTCCAAGACCTCGGCCACTCTGAAAGTGGAAGGTAGGTCAGGTTTCACCATGGAAGCACACACAGAGCCTGTCTGCCTCAGGAGGCGTGGACACCCTTAGATTGTGAAATTACTGCAGTACTACTGCAGTACTACCCTCATTTCTTTCTATTTTCCATCCACGAACCAGACTTTCTTGTAATTTTGTAAAGTGCTCTTAAGCAATAGTATATAACACATACCTATAGATGGATGGATGGATGGATGGATGGATGGATGGATAAACCTAAAAACTGAGCACACAGAGGACTTTTCTCTCCCGTCTCAGGTTATTCCCAAAATATTGGCATGTTTCTTCAAAATGCTCGTTTAGATTTGGTCTGCTGGTTCATGCTGTAATAGCTACAAAGGAAATGAGGCAACTAATTTTGTTCCAACCACATATAAAGCTATTTGTTTGTGAGCCATTTGTTGGCCGCTGTCTCCCACCCTCTCAGAGTTTAAATGAGTTTAACTCAGGACTCAGCCGCCTGTTTTTCTCCACAGCGGTCAAAGTGAAGAAGACCCTGAAGAACGTGAATGTAGTCCAGACTCAGGAGGCCGTGTTCAGCCTGGAACTGACCCACGAGAACGTGAGAGGAGCGCAGTGGATCAAGAACGGCGTTGAGATCCAGCCCAGCGATAAATTTGAGATCAGTACTGAGGGCACGGTCCACACGCTGAAGATCAAGAACTGCAGCACACAGGACGAGTCCGTTTACTCCTTCAAGCTGGGAAAACTGTCTGCAAGTGCCAGGCTCAACGTGGAAAGTGAGTACCTGCTGATTTTGTAACAAACAAAAACAAACACACCTTCTTAGTTCTGTGCCATTAGAGTGGGAAATTTACCGGAGCCACGTGTGACCGTGAGATTCCTAAAGCTTCTTACTAGCTGAAGACATTTTTCCACAGCCATCAAGATCCTGAAGAGGCCAAAGGACGTGACGGCCCTGTCAGGAGCAACAGTTGTATTTGAAGTTGGCATCTCGGAGGATGATATCCCAGTGAAATGGATGTTCAATGGCACAGAGCTGGGGTCTGATGAGCACTACAGCGTCCTCTCTGAGAAGAAGAACCACAAGCTGATCGTCCATGATGCGGACGACAGCAAGCAGGGCGAGTACACGGCTGTCATTGGTCACCTGCAGTGCAGCGCTCACCTCGCTGTGGAGTGTAAGTATTCTCTAAATTATCTTCTGGACATGAAAAATGTGAAACACAGGCCCGGCTCACAGGACGATTAAACATCTGTTTGTATTTACTCTCAGCTCTGCGTGTCACGAGGCCCATGAAGAGCGTGGAAGTCCCAGAGACTCAGGTGGCCACGTTTGAGTGTGAAGTTTCTCACTTCAATGTCCCGTCCACCTGGCTAAAGGACGGTGTGGAGATTGAGATGAGTGAGAAGTTCAGGATTGTGGTTCAGGGAAAAGTCCACCAGCTGAAGATCATGAACACCAGCACTGACGACTCTGCAGAGTACACGTTCATCTGTGGGAACGACCAAGTCTCTGCGACGCTGACCGTTAACCGTAAGTCACCGTCAGTGAACCTCAGGCAGGAGACCTCGGGCAGGAGACCTCCTACCTTTAGAATTATATTCATTCATAAATTTGGTTGAAAGTTCTCCAGCAAAGTTTGAGACATAAATTGAATTATTACTAAACTTCAAACCGTTAAATACCCTAAAGTAACTTTACTTCATCCAGGTTCAGGTGTTTGATAGCAGCAGGTCCTTTCAGTTGTCCTTTGATTTTGATTTTTTTTTTATTATTTTCCAATTACATATTTATTTCAAACTTTTGACAAACTAGAAAAAACACAGTCCAGTACAGCATAAGTCAGTTTCAATGAATTTGTTATTAAGACCAAATTTGAAAACTCCTAAAAATATGAGCTGTTTCCTGGAATCTCAGGAAGCATCAAAGATTCAAAGAAAACCTGACTGAGCGTGAACCTGTCGCTGTGTCGTTTTCCAGCTATTCTGATCACAACGATGCTCGAAGACCTGAATGCTCAGGAGAAGGACACGATCACGTTTGAGGTGAACGTGAACTACGAGGGAATCACATACAAGTGGCTGAAGAACGGCGTGGAGATCCGCTCTACGGACCGATGCCAGGCTCGCTGCAAACAGCTCACGCACACGCTGAGCATCAGGAACGTTCACTTTGGAGACAGTGCCGAGTACACCTTCATGGCTGGCTCTGCAGTCACTTCAGCTAAACTTCACGTTGAGGGTAAAATGTTTTGATTCTAATTTAACTTTTCACATTAGATGTTTTTGGACTCCACCAACTCCAAATAAAATAATTTCAACACCTCATTGTGTTTTAGCTGGTTTTTAAATGTGTCTGTCTGCCATTTGTCTGTGCAACCATCTGAAGGACCTGTAGAACCACCTCTGTTGCTCTCAAAGACATTAACAACTTAATGAAAGACTCTTAAAACCTCTCTAATGAACTTTCACAAGTAACCCTGGAATAACCTGTAGAATCTAAAAGCTCTGACATGTAGCATCACTCACAGGACACCGAGAACCTGTGAAAGAACTTCCAGAATCTCCCAAATAATGAGTTTAACCTCCTCATTGGTCACAGGAATGCATATATAGATTCTCTCTGTCACTGCTAGAAACTCCTAAAGGTACATCAGTACCCTTCAGAACTTTAAAGCCATTATAATCACTAACAGGACATTTAAAACCTCTGCAACTGATATGTGACTCATTTATGTGAACCTTTGAACCTCCCCAAGGACTCTTTGACTCTAGCTCTTAGTAGAACCTTCTCACTGAGTACAAAACCTTACAAAGAACAACTAGAACCTCTGGGCTGATGAATTTTTTCCATAAGGTCAGACATGCTGATAGATGGAGGTAAAGTAACTTTATTTATGTCCCTGTTTTAGCCCGTGTGGTTGAATTCACCAAACACCTGCGGGACCTGAAGATCACAGAGAAGAAGAGGGCAACTTTTGAATGTGAAGTTTCTGAACCAAACATCCAGGTGATGTGGATGAAGGACGGTCAGGAGCTGGAGATGTCTGACAGGTAGAGTAGCTGCTGATCAGCTGCGGGAATGATTTTGCTGAGTTTGACCAACATAGCGATCAACGTCTACATGACCTTTGTGTTTCCCACAGATACAAAATGACATTGGATCAGTTCGCACACCGTCTGGTTCTGCCCTCAGTCCGTCTGTCCGACGCTGGTGAATACACCGCTGTGGCGGGTTCGAGCATGTCTAAGGGCCACCTGGTAGTCGAGGGACGGGATGTCAGAATCTCAGAGCCTGCCCAAAGGGACATCACGGTGAGTTCGATGTAGTCCGCGTTTAAAGATTTAAAGAGATTTTAATACTTTGTTTATGTGCACGTATGGCAGAAATTTCTTTCAGAGTTAATGATCTGTGAGAAAACGCACTGCATATCATTTGATCTCCTAAACTAAAATATTCTTTTTCCGGTATTTATTCCGACAAAAAAAGAAGTGATTCGGCAATAATTCCCGGGAAATACCAGAAGAAAGTTCCTGGTATTCAGCTCCGCTAATAATGCCTTTTTTTGCAGGTTGTTGAGAAGCAAAGAGCCACCTTTGAGTTTGAGGTGAACGAGGATGATGTGGAGGGTCGCTGGATGAGAAACGGAGTGGAGATCCAGCTCTCTGTGGAGGAGAGGTTCAACTATGCCACCATCAGGAAGCTCCACCGTCTCACCATCTCTGAGACCTTCAGGAGCGATGCTGGAGAGTACTCTTTCTTAGCCGGCAAAAACAGGAGCTCTGTGAACCTCCACGTCAGACGTAAGAGCTCCAGACTGACGTCCAGCAGTGCTTTACTTCTTTAGACCAAAAACTGCTGGATAGTTTCTGAAAATCAAAAACAGTGAAAGGCTTTAAATTTATTGTTTAAATGTCTCCGTTATATTCTGACTCTTCTTGAACTCACGTTGCGTTTCATTAGTACAGTCCTGTCTTATATTCGAGCTCTACTTTCTTCTATTATTTTAAAAGGCGCTCTTTTACTAAAGGAGCAAAAGCAGTATTAACCCTTCTTTCTTCTGCTGACATTCAGTGCCGGAGCCCCCTCAGATTGTCCGTGAGATGCAGCCCCAGACTGCGATCTCAGGCAGGTCGGTTCGCTTCTCAGCACAGGTGAGCGGTCTCCCTCAGCCCCAGGTTTCTTGGTACAAAGACTCTGAAGTTCTGTCCACAAGCTACAAGTGCAAGTTCCTCCATGATGGAGATGAGCACACGCTGCTGCTGCTCGAAGTCTTCCCTGAAGACGCCGGCATCTACAGCTGTGAGGCCAAAAATGACTACGGAGAGGCAGCAAGCTCCGCATCGCTCACTGTGGAAGGTACATATGGAGGTGCTGAGGTGCCAGCATCTCTTTCTGCCTTTCAGGCTTTATTGGAATTGTGAATTATTAGCCACCAAACTGAGCGATCATTTGCAACATTTTTGTCTTCCAGTTCCGGAGGTGGTTGAAACCGTGGCTCAGGTTTCCCCACCGGTCCTCATCATTCCCATGCAGGACTTGCTGGTCTCAGAAGGACATCCTGCCCAGTTCCAGTGCAGCGTCTCTGGGGAAGGTACTGACCATTACTCCCCTTCTCTCAGTCTGTGGGCTGTATACGAGTTACTGTCACATTCTACCGTCCAGTAATTTAGATTCTCCAGCAGCTGTCACCAGTACTGTGCTGTAAGTTTGTCCTGACTGTAGCAAACACCGTGTGTTCAGACCTGCAGATTTCCTGGTTCTGTAATGACAGAGAGATCAAACAGTCAGACATCTTCAGGATGTCTCATTATGATGAAACCTGCCAGCTGGAGATTTCCAGAGTGCTACCCAGCCACGAAGGAGAGTACTCATGTGTTGCCACAAATTCGGCAGGGATGGTTACATGTGCTGCCACGCTGAATATTGATGGTGAGTTATGTTCTTGTACCAATCAGATAAAACTGCATGTTCATCAGTCAGGAAGCCCTGACGTCTCTGTGCATGTTCCTCACAGGAGTTCAGAATATCGTGGGTTTCCTGTGAAACAGTCCTGATGAGCTAATGAATGTCCCACTTATCGAGAACTTATCAGCAAACTTTAACATCACTTACTGATGATGTAATGATTAAAGCATGTGAGTACATTGTGCCCAGGCAGGTGTGCTCTAAGCTGAGACCTGTTCTTCCATCCCTCTGAAGCTATGAGAGGGTCTTAGGTACTTTACTTACTGGTAAAGCATAGAAGGACACATCTATTGGCACAACAACCTTAATTGAGCCAATAGAAAGATGCATGGTTCACACGGGGGACGTGGCAAGCATGTCTGCTGTACTGGAGATCAACGCTGCTGGCTGCACAAAGATTTCTGATTATTATTTTTAATTATTCTTTTTGTTCTCTTCAGAACAGCTTAAAATACAAAAATACAATTATTTCACATTTAAAACCATTAAAAATAATAAAATAGTCCACTGCAGTGGGCCACTGGCTTCACATCAGCACTTGTACCGCTGTGGGGAAAACTGCAGTGATACAGCAGCTGCTACAAATCATACTCTGTAGAGGGCTGGCTACCTTTTACTTCTCAAATGATGTACGTGCCCTTCACCTTGACCTTCTACAGTAATTCTTCAGAAACTAACTTTAACATTGGCCATTACTTTTTTCTACATTGGCTTTACTATAACAGCACTTTAACCCCCCCCCCCCCACACACACACACACACACACACACAGTGCTGGCTCAGCGCTGCTCTCTAGGCTTTCTTTAAGCTGTACAAACTGCTGTAAGACTAAAGCTAAGTTCAGTGGGCGCGTCTGTGGGATCTTTGTGCACCCAGACCTGGATTGGAAGGATTTTACTCCATCACACTCATATTTCATTTATTCAGTGTGACGATGTGAGAAACTGTTTCTGAGAGCATGCAGGGCAAAATCTATGTAGCTGCTCCGCACTGAGTCTTATCCTCACTGGAAGCATTAAAGGATTCTTTGTGATGCATGACGCCTCCTCTTCCAACACAAACGGGACTGATGGGCGTTATTTGTATTTCAGAGGAATGCAGCATGGTTCAGACATGGCTGGACTTTGGAAATGTGGCTTTCCGGGTTCCTCACACTGAAGCACGAACATGATCGCTAGCTGTGTTTTTATGTTGTTGTTGTTTTAATTTGGGCTCCGGCCACGCTTGCATGATTGACAGCGGAAACCAGCCACTGTCCGCTCCCTCACTGATCGTGACTGATCCTCAGCGCTCCACTCCAACTGCACTTGGCGAGCAGGCTGTGACACAGTAACCTGGAGAAGTCAGTAGGTGATGATGTGTTGACCTAATTCTTCTACTCTTTCTTACTGCCCAGATGAAAAAGCCTTAGCTAGTGTGCAAAGCACTGGGGCTGAGGCTAAGCTAATGCAGAGCTCTCAGAGCGAGAGCTTCAGCTCTCTGTCAGTGGGACAAACAGCCCACAGTGTTGAGTTTACTGAGACCATCACTGAGAGCTCCTCTGTGTCTTGGAGCACTGTTGAGATAAGCTCGATGGAGATGAGCTCTGAGAGCAGCTTTGAGTTCACACTCTCAGCCAGCCCGAAGCTGCTTATGGAACTGAGCGACGTTCGAGTGAAAAGTGGTGAAATTGCCGAGTTCAGCTGCTTGTTCGATGGCCAGCCCTTCACAGGGGTCATATGGGATCATAACGGCCAGAGCCTGGTGGACACCGAGCGGGTGAGAAGCTCTCAGAGCGGCGGATTTTTGTCCCTGGTCATCCAGGGCGTTAGTGTGGCGGACCAGGGTATGTACCGCTGCACCGCCACCAATCAGCGTGGCCACAACAGCTCCTCCGCTCAGCTCACTGTTGAAGGTGGTTAATCTTTCTTTTTTATCAGTCTGTCTCTCCATCTGGTCCATCCCACCTTTCCAACTGCTCCTTCCGCTTAGTGCTCCCCCACCCCCATAATTTAAAATTTAATGTTATCCTTTAACCTCTTATACTGTAATATAATAACAAACTGTAATCTAGACTATGCCCCCTCCGCTAGCTTTGCCACGCTAACCTCATCATTCATCCTACTAACCTTTTAGCATTTAGAGTCATAGCCATATACTCTGTGACCCCTAATTCCTTTTCCTAACTCTATTCTTACCCAGCTAAAGAAGCAAAACTCAAAGCAGAAACCCCCATCCCTACCGATTCTGTGCGCAAAGTGTCACAGACACTCAGGGAGACCCCTAGAGATCTCTCTGACCGAGACAAGCAGGAGGTGGTGGAGAAGCCAGGACCATCACCTCCGTCTTCCCAGAGACCTTACAGCCTCATCAGCCTGCTGTATTTCCCCGATGCCATGCCTCATGAAGAACGAGGTCACCGCCTCTCCAGCTACCCCGAGTTCCTGATCAAACTCCCCCCTGAGCTGCTGGTCAGGAACAAAGGCAGCGGCTCCCTGAATTGCGTTGTGAAGGGGCTTCCGACTCCGTTTGTCATTTGGCTTTACAACCAGTTGAATGTTGAGGAATCTGTGTGTTACTCTGTGAAAAACGATGACCCCCTGTGCTGTATAGATGCTTACACTGTGGGACCTGGAAAAGGGGGCTCTTACATTTGCAAAAATATCAGCTCAGCCGGAGATGCTGAGTGCAGCACAGTGACGAAAGGTTGGCATCTGCATGCTTTTGGTCCTTCTGCTCGTTCAGGCTTCTTTACACCCCACCCCTCATTCACACTGCTCTCCACCTACACCGCCAACAGACGCACACTTCTCCACAGGGCGACAGCACTTCTCCAGCAAGGTCATAACCACTGTGTTCTCACGCCACGTAGCATTTTCCAGAAAGACAGAGGTGCTGCACACTAAAAGACCAAAAGGAAGCATGCACAAATGTCAGTTAGAAGAAACGGATGATATGGGTGCACGAGCTGGTTCTAACAGCCCCACGTCCAGTTTTAGGAATGATTTTAATTTGTAAATATCTGTGTCTCTGCAGTTACTACCGTGGAGAAGGAACCTGTGATTCAGGTCCAGGAGGAAACCAAAGGTAAATGTGTGTTTTAGCAGAAGTGCCTCCGTCCTTTAGGCGGAGGTGTTTGAAAGTCTTACTGGAGAAGCTGTTTTTGTTCTTGCAGGTTGGGTTGGTAACAATACTGAACTCTTTGAGAAACAGCTGACTTGATGCGCTCAGACTGGACTCTTATTGTAAACCATCTGTGATCAAAGAGTCCTTGTGTCACCTAGAATTAATTTGATTCAGACTTTGAATGATGGACAGCAACATTGTAACCTGTGAGAAGTTTTTTAGTAAAACATTTAAAACAGTGTTTTTGTATCTGCCTCGTAGTGACGTTTAACTGAACTGTTCTGTTTTCAGCTGACTGTGGTTGAAGTGGCTCCGTTTGTTTTAACCTGTCATTATTCCACTCAGCCTTTTCTAGCACAGCCATCACGGTGGAAGAGGAAACCCGGGAGTCGTACCTCACTGGCATAAAGTTAGCAGACAAAACCAGAACTCTTGAACTCGAGCCAGAGTCCAAACGCTACTCCAGCACTTTGGAAAAAAAGAAAGAAAAGCCAGTTTTCCTCAGCGAACTTTCTCCAGCAGCTGTGACTGTCGGAGAAACGGCTGTGTTTACCGTCAGGGTGTCCGGCTTCCCTGAGCCCACTGTTCAGTGGTTTCACAATGGGCAGAGTATAACCAGCTCATCTGTGTATACCTTTATTCACGAACGAGATGAGTACAGCCTGGTCGTTAACAAAGTTCATAGGGAAAGTGAAGGAGAGTACTCCTGCACAGTCAGCAACAGATTCGGCCAGTCGACGTGCACTTCTTACCTGCATGTTCAGGTGAAGGAGCCAGAAAGGGCGCAGAGGGCTGATGAGAGGATATTAGCAGTGACTGGGAGGCCCCCAGCATTCACTGAAACGATCGAATCTGTTCAGTTGAAGGAAGGAGGTCAAGTTTTCTTCAGGTACACTGTGACTGGAGATCCTCTCCCTGAGGTCCAGTGGCTTAAAGGCCGTTTCCACATCCAGCCTAGTGGGTTCTGTTTCATTGTGAGCAACCCAGATGGATCTGGCTTTATTAACATTCAGAGTGTCAAACATGAGCACAGTGGCATTTACACCTGTAAGGCCTCAAATCAATATGGGGAAGCCTCCTGTACTGCAGAGCTGTTGGTGCTCAGGGAGAAAGCTCAGGAAGAGCACACGCTGGTGCAGAAAACTAAAGGTCTGAAGATATCGATGACGGAACAAACCACAGAACTGAGACTGCACCAGGAAAGGAGCCGCTCGGATCAGATGATCTATACCATTAGTACTGAAGACCGACAGATCATTCCCAGCGAAGAGGTAGAAATGCTCAGAGAGCTCGACATCTCTTCCGCTACCCTTCATCGAGAGCAGCTTACCCATCAGGCAGCAGTGCTGCAGTCACATGAAATAGAGGAGAGGGTTTCTTTAGCTCCCAGCCATCCGCCTCGGGTCTCAGCTGTTCCTGTGAAACAGCTTCACATGGCCACCTTCTTATCCTCCGTCCAGGAGAGACAAAAGATCAGCGAGCAGCACGCTGAGCGGATTCTCAGCCCTGAGGTAGTTGAGCTGCAGTTAACCAAAGAACAACCACCTAAGCTCATGTCAGCTACATCTGAGGAGGTCCTTCCACTCACCACAGTGAGAGCTAAGGCACTGATGGCTCAGACTCCAGAGCACATAAAGACCTCCAGTGAGCCAAGGCAACTTGTTAGTAGTCCCCAGGTGGAGTGTGCTGTACCTATCACTGATGAAATGTCAGAAATCATGCACAGACCAAATGAAGAGAGGAGTTTCAGAGTCACAGAGGGGGTTAAGATTTTATACTCAGCTCAGTCTGCAGGACAACTTCAGCTTACAGAGAGACACACTGACCCTCTACCAGCTTTAGACGCAGACACTAAACCTTCAGCTGACAAAGAGCAACCTAAACCAGTGGTGGCACCAGTGAGTGAAACTAGAGTGGCTTTATCCAAGGAGCAAAAGTTTGAAATACAAAGACCAAAGCAGGAGAGCACCACCCCATACAAAGACACGGTTTATAATTCAGCTATAAATACTGAAGAGAAGTACGAGCTCCAGGCTGAACACACAGGACAAGTGCCACGTAGAGTATCTTGTGTGAGTCTGCAGCCACAGCAGGAGGGAGAACAGTTTCTGAATCTGCAGGTTATCAGTGATCAGGGTGTTTTACTGTGTGAAGGACAATTCAGCAGCAAAAAGCCTCCAACAGAACAGGCAGAAGTGAGGAAGAGTCCAACTTTACTGCATTTGGTGACTCAAGAGGAACAGAGGACTGTCGTTTGTGAGGCAACTTCAGAATTCGAAGCAAAGATTAACACCACCTCTGTCCAACCAAAGAAAGAGTTAGTGCAAGCCAAATACCTTCAGTCAGTCCATTCTTTATCAGTTTTACCAAAGGAAGGCATGCTCACTGTCACCAAACCTGACCAGCAGGCAGCAACACAGAAACTGGAAAAGGCAAGATGGCATGCAGCTACCTCAGAAGAGCGAATGGAGATCACTGCAGATTGTCACAAAGATCTCGAGATGTTAGTGAGCAGCATGGAGTCACAGCCTCGGACTGAGTCCAGGCCTCTAAGCATCCTTGCTGTGTCCTCACAGCCCGTGCAGCTGCCCAAAGAGACTCCTTTAGTTATGAATGTCACACAACAGCGTGCATTAGTCCAGAAAGAGGATTACTGGAATATCATGCAGTCTTTGAACATCACAGACAATCACACTCTGGAAGAGGCTCACGCTACTAGTTTTGAAACTGATGAGAAATTTAAGCCTGAGATTAAAATTGAGCCCAAGATCCCAAAAAAGCCCATTTTCATAGAGGAAAAGGCAGTGGCCAATGAAAGCTGCACTGTCCTAGAAGCTGCTGAGCAGGACTTTGCGGTCCAGATCCAGGAAGGCCAGTCAGTGCAACAGTCAGTGTTCCTAGAAGAAAAACAGGTTATTGTAGGAGAGCAGTCAAGTGAGATACATACAGTCAAGGGCTCCACGGTCAGTGTTAGGACGCAGCCTGAAGGAGTTCTTTTTATCCCAGAGGCTAGGGATGCTCAGACTCTACCTAAAGAACTCAACTTCATCATTCATGTCCCAAAACCATCTAGTGTGAATGTACGACATCGGCTCAGAGATGCTCTTCAATCAGCTGTGGCCACTGATCAGACAGTTTTACTGGCTGATGTTGTTGGAAGATTAGAGGCAGTGGAGGTCCAGGAGGTCAAGGTTCAGAGAGAACCCAAACGGGCCGCATGCACATATCTTATCACATCTCCAGGTTCCGCCTTGGAGATCGCACTGTCTTTTGAAGGTGAATACCCACAGACAGCTAACCTTAGGCATGAACTCCAGGTAGCTCTGCATGCTATGGTTTCCCAAGAGAAGCCAAGTCTTATATCAGAGCAACCAGGCACCATGCCGATTGACAAGCCTCAGAAAGTGCAAGTCAGCTCAGTGTCCTCCAAGGAGGTGCTGTCTTCTGTGGTGGACTCTGTGATGGTGGCAGAGAGTGCAGTCAGGATACCTCCTACTGTGTCTCAATCTGCAGCTCTAAGAATGGAAACCGCGGCTTCCTTCCAAAGTGCGACACTTCAAAGTCAGACTGAGGTCCATGAGTCCAAGCATGTGAGCAGAAGGATAGTTCGGTCAGAGAGGGACATTTTTGTCCACAGAGAAACCAGAGAGGAATATCTTTCAGAGGCAATCATGATCAGTGAGTCCTCTGACAGCATCGCTGATTATCCCGTTATCACTGACGCTCTGGAGGACGTCTGCGCTGAGGAAAATGGCAAGGCTGTGTTTACGGCCACTATAAAATACGTCACCAAAGTTAACTGGCTTTTTGATGGGAAACTGGTGAAATCTGACAAAGAGTTCAAGTGTTTTAAAGACCACGACACGTACACATTAGTTATTGACAAAGCTGTGAAAGAAAGGCATCAAGGAGAGTATGTCTGTGAGGCTGAGAATGAAGTCGGCAAGACTGCAACATCTTCAAGACTGACTGTGGTCCCACGAGGTTTGATGATGGGAAATTCTTTGATATCATCTTCTACTAACTTCACGCATTGGTGAACTTCTGTTGTCTGCAAACCTCAACCATGAAACCAACTTTAATGAATGAGCACAAAGGTCTTTAAAAGTCTAATCTGAAAGTGTCTCACAGCTTCTTTTTTTTTTCACAAATAACTAAATTTGGAGGTTTGAGGTTTTCACCTGACAACAGTGACATGATCTCATCTCCTCCCAGTTCATCTCCTCCACAACCTTCACAGCCATTTGTCGCCTTCCAAAGAGTCACCTTTGACCATATTCCTTTAAACATTCATCATTCAAGCTCCATTCACGTTTGCATGCTTTCTCTCATCACAGAATCCCTGTTCATCACTTCATTTCAGCCTAAATACATTTTTCTCCTCCTCATTCATCACAGCATAACTTTGAGTGTGTCACTTTCCATCCCAGGTTCACTCCATCACCGCCTCCAGTAGAAACACTAATTTTTGTTTCTCCTTCATTCCAGCTGCTGTTGTTTATTCACATCTGCTTTTTTTCTCCATTTTTCTCTCTTTCACAAATGTAGTGAAGCCTGTGTTCAGGCACAGAATCGTTCCGGTGGAGATAAACATTGGCAACACTGCCAAGTTTGAATGTGAAACTGAAGATGCTCCAAACGTGAGCTTCAAGTGGTTCAAAGATGGCCACCCCATCAAAGATGGTGACAGGTGCAGGATTATCAGTCGCTTCAGATCTTCCTCTCTGGAACTTCTGAGGACAACCAAGGACGACAGCGCTGAATACACCTGCAAGGCGTCCAATCAGCATGGCAGTATTGAATGCTCCGCCTCTCTCAGCGTCACAGGTAAGAGCAGTGCGTGTTTCCTTCTTCTTCGCTGGTTGAGTTTGGAGCTGTAGTTGTTTTTAGGGTTAGCAGTGGTTCTTTGAGCTGACGCTTGTTTGTGTAATTGTGATTTTTTTAAGCTTTCTTGCCCTGTTGGTTTGATTTTTGGTGAAGGTAAAATTTATTAACGCTGATGTGCTTCTCTCCTTCTTAATCCCTGTAGAACAATTTCCTCCTGTGTTCATAAGTAAACCCGACCCTCAGACTGTGTATGTTGGAAAGAGGGCTGTAATACAGTGTGTAATAGCAGGATCTGCTCCACTGAATGTTGTCTGGTTCAAAGACAACCAGGCCTTGCCCAAAGTGCCTGCACACTACCAGACCTCTTGTGAAAAAAATAAGCACACTCTTGAGATAACCAGTGTGGAGGCAGCTGATAGTGGGCTTTTTGTGTGCAAGGTAACTAACAATGTTGGGACCGCTGAGTGCAGCACGGAGCTGCGTGTTATTGATAAGCCCAACTTTGTAAAGCCCCTGGGTCCAGTCGCTGCTGTGGTCGGAGCGCCTCTGCACCTTGAGTGTCAGGTGGATGAGGACACTGGAGTAACTGTCACCTGGACCAGAGATGGTAGAAAGGTCCACCAGTCTCCAGACTGTAAACTGTTGTTTGAGGATAAGACAGTTACTCTTGATATACCGAAGACCACACTGAAAGATTGTGGTAATTATGTGTGCACAGTGACAAATGAAGCTGGGAGTGCATCTTGCTCCACCTCAGTGAAGGTCCAAGGTAAGAACTGTCTAGTTAACTTTCAGGGAAACTGCAGCATTTGAAGCTTTTGCAAATCTGCAGTCCTGGAAATTAACACAATTATATTCTCTGGTGTCCATTTGAGATGGTATAAATGCAGCAGCAGCTGTTGTTTTAATCCTTAAATCTCTTTCATTGCGTGCTTTTTAATAGCTTCTTTGACTTCATAATAGCTCTTTCTTAACCACACACCTCTGCAGAGCCACCGGTCTTTGTAAAGAGGCTGGAAGCCACAACGATTTGGAAGCAAGGCAGCACTGCGCGCCTGCAGTGCACCATCAAAGGATCCCCTGAACTTCACGCCACCTGGTTCTTTAATAACAGCGAGCTGCCCGCTGGTGGCAGACACGCTGTCAGTCTGAAAGATGGTGTCGCCACTCTTGAGATCCATGATGTCATGTTGAGTGACAGTGGAAACTACACCTGTGAGGTTCTCAATGAGTGCGGGTGTGAAAGTTGCAGCATTAAAGTAACAGTGAAAGGTGTGTAGCGTAGGTAATCTTAGTGCAAACAAAAAAAAGAAGAAGCTCAAAATACCAACTAATTTTAAGTCAGCATAAGAACTCGTATAACCAAGCTGTATGTTCCCCTTTAGAACCTCCATCGTTCAGAAAGGAGTTACTGGCCACTGAGCCAGTCAGAGGGTCGGTAGCTGTGCTGGAGTGTGAGATGTCAGGCTCGGAACCATTCGAAGTGTCTTGGAAAAAGAATAAGAAACGCTTGTCCTCAGATAAGAAGTACAGACTAGTCTCACAGGGATCCCTGGCCTCTCTGGAGATCCAGTCATTTGAGAGCGCTGATGCAGGCGAATACGAATGTGTTGTATCCAACGAGGTTGGGTCAGTAACCTCAAAGTCAGTGGTTAAACAGAAAGGTCAGTGATGTAACAGGACTTTTATTATACTGCTCTACAGTCTGGCTGCTGTTGACATTATTATACTGATCATGTTATTTCAGAGCCACCTATGTTCTCAAAGAGGACTGAGAGTGCCACAGCAGTACTGGGAAATACTGTGAAATTACAGGGCACCCTGAAAGGCTCAGCTCCCATCACTGTCAAATGGATGAAAGACTCTGAGCTCCTAAGAGACGATGATCCTAATATCAAAATGTCATTTGTGAACAACATCGCTAGCATTTCCTTCTCGTCTGTCGAGCTAAAACACGGTGGGAAGTATACTTGCCTTGCTGAAAACGAGGCAGGGCAGCAGAAATGTGAAGCTATCTTAACTATTCAAGGTTAGAACACATTCCTGTTACAGATGTTTTCAGAGTTCAGATGCAACTGTTTATTAAGTTTAAAACTCGATCTGTTTTAGAACCGGCCAGGATTTTAGAAAAAGCAGCCTCCATCAGTGTGACTGCGGGCGACTCGGCCACTCTGGAGTGTACCATTTCTGGAAGTCCTGAACTCAAAGTGAAGTGGTTCAAAGATGGCAAGGAGATGATCAGTGGCCGTAAATATAAGATAGCAGTGAAGGAGAGCACTGCCATTTTAAAGATTCTCGCAGCAGATAAAGGGGACACTGCAGAGTACAAGATGGAACTGTCCAACAAAGTTGGGAAAGACGAGTGCGCCTGCTCGGTTACGGTTATAGGTCCGTTTTAGTCCAAAATACATCATTAATACCAATTTGTCTGATTAGCACAAGTAGCCCTTGATGACGGTAATGTGTTTGGTATATTTCCCTACACAGATCGTGCAGTCCCCCCATCCTTCACCAAAATGCTAAAGAAAGTGAATGGAAGTGTTGGTAGTAATGTCACCTTGGAGTGCAGGGTTGCTGGTTCTCAGCCAATGGTTGTTTCTTGGTACAAAGACAATAAAGAACTCCACAGCGATGCCAAATATAAGCTTGATTTCAGTGAGAGTACAGCCTCTCTGGCGATCGCTGGTCTGGACCAAAGCGATGGTGGAGTTTATACATGCAAAGCCTCTAATGATGCCGGAGAAAAAGAAACTACTGGTACTCTGTCCATCAAAGGTCAGAGGAGTTGAATTTTCCTAACATTAAACATTAGACATTATAGTTGACAGTTCACAGGTTTAATGACAGCGTGTGAACTTTTTTTGCTGTATTCTTCCCAAATAATCCAGAACCTCCAGCCTTTACGGTGGAACCTGAATCTCTTGATGCTTCCCCGGGATCCAATGTTGTCTTAAAATCTGAATTTACTGGATCAGCTCCACTTGTTGTTAAATGGTTCAGAGAGGAGAAGGAGATTTTCACTGGGGGAAAGTATTTCATAAAGAAAGACTCCTCTTCGAGTTCTTTGGAACTCCATTCTGTAAAACCCAGTGACTCTGCCAAATATGCGTGCCAAGTATCCAACGATGCCGGGAAGGTGGATTGCACTGCAGTACTCTTCATAAAAGGTGCATAAAAGCTGCTTTCTTTCTTTACAAGTGTGAAACTGTTTTTTCCCTTCATTTAACCTCATTA
Source organism: Cichlasoma orientale (assembly GCA_034780415.1). Taxonomy (NCBI): domain Eukaryota; kingdom Metazoa; phylum Chordata; class Actinopteri; order Cichliformes; family Cichlidae; genus Cichlasoma; species Cichlasoma orientale. Next base: position 42,777 of record JAVDPK010000128.1, on the reverse strand, counting down.
TCTCAACTATAATTGTTACTGTTAAATTACAGAAGCCCCAACATTTACAATGAAGCTTGAGCCTTCAAAGCTGCTGAAAACTGGACAACCTCTGAAGTTGTCCTGCAAAGTGCAGGGCACTCCTGTTATTACTATCACATGGTTTAAAAGTGGTTCAGAAATTGTTTCGGACCACAGACGCACCATGTCCTTCGATAGCTCGATAGCCACTCTGGATGCAGAGAACTGCTCTGTGGAGGATAGTGGAGATTATGTCTGTGTGGCGTCCAGTGAGGCTGGCAGAGAGCAGTGCAGCAGCTCAGTAACGGTGAAAGGTTGGTTCACTCTTCAGCAGTCAAAGACTCAGTTTCCAACACCAGGATTAAGCCTAGTCCTAGACCATGAGCATTTTCCAGTGGAGGTTTTCCTTTAGTCTGGGACTAGGTTTAATCTGTGAAACGTGCTGGTAGATTTTACTCTCTGTGTTGTCCACAAACTTTAGACTTTGGATCTAAAGTCTGGTTCACATTGTTTCAAAGCACATGGTATCAAAGTATGCTTAATGATGCAGTGATATACCCTTGATACCCATTTCCTTTAGTCAGATCTCAAGGACGATGATTCACAATCATCCTCAGATCCCAACGTTACGCTGCCACTCAGAAGACTTAATATATGGAAACCCTGTAAAAATAGAGAGTTTGTAATTTGAAGGCACTGAACAGCTAAATGAACTCTGTGGACCAGACTTTACCCATCAGACTAAAACTATTCCTTCATGTCTGTAATGCCTTTAAATGTAACCTTATGCCATCTGTCTTTTTAGAGCCTCCAGAGTTTGTGAGGCCTTTTGAATCAGCTGAGCTTGTTATGGAGTCTGACATTATCTTGGAAGGAATCGTTTCAGGTTCCCCTCCATTTGAAATAAGCTGTTTCCTGAATGATAAGCTGATCAGAAATGACAAAAGACATAAAATCAGTGTTGAAAACGATACAATCACGCTTCAGATCTCAAAGTGTGAGACCGGAGATGAAGGAACGTACAAGTGCACTGTTTCAAATGATGTTGGGGAGACATCTTGTTCTTGCCAGATTTCTCTAAAAGGTCAGTGCCGGGACAGTTTGACTCGCTGCATGCTGTCCAGTTTCTCTACAAACCTTCACCATTTTGATTTAGACTGCCAGTACATGATAACATCTGATTTACCATGTGGGTCATATGTGTTTTTGAACATTATGCAACTTTCAGTCTGATTTATGATCTTTTCTCACTAGAACCACCATCATTTGTTCAAAGACTAAAGGATATGTCCTGTATTGTGGGCTCTGAAATCTCTATGAAGTGCATGCTGTCTGGGTCACTTCCCATGACTATCTCCTGGATCAAGGATGATCATGAGCTCACAGAGGATGAGCATGTTAAGATGTCCTATGAAGCCAAAAGTGCCATGTTGAATTTGAAAAATGCTCAGTTATCACATGGCGGGAAATATGTCTGTCAGGCACAGAACAAAGCCGGGACTCAAAGAAGTGCCGCAGTGCTCATAGTGACAGGTTTGTAGGATCATTGTGGGTCTTCATTGTCTGCTTTTGCTTTTGTGTCAAGCTTGCCGCTTCATCTGTTGCATGCAGCACAGCGGTCGAAGCTAAATTCAGCTTTGAATCATTTTGTTATCACAGAGCCAGCAAGTATTTCAGAACATGCAAAGTCCATCAGTGTAACCCTCGGTGACCCGGCTAGGCTTGAATGCAAGTTTTCAGGCACAAAACCGCTGAAAGTCAGATGGACTAAGGCGGGAAAGGAGCTGACCTCAGGACAGAGATACCGAATACAGACCACAGACACGAGCTCGGTGCTCATGATTGTAAAAGCAGAGAAGAGCGACAGCGGTGACTACGCCTTCGAAGTTTCAAATGTTGCTGGGCACAGTTCTTGTGACGCATCAGTCACAGTCTTAGGTCAGTTTATCCGAAGGTTTGATGTCTGACACGACGTTTTGTTTTCAGATCGTTCTATGATCACCTTAACACATCTTTTGTTTGTTCTTTCACTTTGTATGTAATAGATCAGATTATTAAACCATCTTTCACAAGGAAACTGAAGGAGACTGAAGCTATGAAAGGATCGTTTGCTCATCTGGAGTGCCTCGTATCTGGCTCTCTACCGATGACAATACAGTGGTACAAAGATGAGGCAGAGATCCATGCTTGTAAAAAATATAAATGCACGTTTTTTGAAAATGTTGCTTTTCTGGAAATCAGCTGTCTGAACAGTGAAGACAGCGGGAGCTACACTTGTGTGGCTGAAAACGAGGCAGGATCTGCCCAGTGCTCCGGGATCCTGATTGTTAAAGGTCTGATCTCGTGCATCATCAGTATTTTTTTATAGTTTATTGCAGGATCGTGTTGCACATGTTATAATAGAAGTGTTGGGTTTTTCCATCAACAGAACCACCACACATTCTTGAAAAACCTGAATCTATGAATGTTTTACCTGGATCAAAGGTTAGGTTTAGTCTCCGTGTCTCAGGCACACCTCCACTCACCATCAAGTGGTTTAGAAACAAAAAAGAAATCCTACCGAGTGCCGACTGCTCTGTAATTAAAGACAACACTTCAAGCTCCCTGGAGCTCTTCTGTGCTAAAACCTCCGATTGTGGAGAATATCTTTGTGAAATACAGAATGCTGTGGGCTCCACATCATGCACTGCAACACTCTTTGTAAAAGGTAATTATGTGCCTCTCATCTTTATCACGTGTCTTCATTTTTCAAGTGATTGCCATCTTTAAGTAATTTCTGTATGTACCTTTTTCAGAACCCCCGTTTTTCATTGAAAAACCTGAAGCTGTGTCATTAGTAAGAGTAGGAGACAGGAAGGTATTTGAGTGCAAGTTTGGTGGTACCCCAGAGATCTCTGTGAAATGGTTCAGAGATGGAGTTCAGATTCACCAAAGTGTCAAACACAAGGTGTCATTTTTTACCTCTGTAGCCATTTTAGAGATTTGTCAAGTTAGTCAACGAGACAGCGGGAAATACTTCTGTGAGGCCTGCAACCACGCCGGCACAGAGAGCTGCACTTTTGAGCTTGTAGTCAAAGGTTGGTTGTCCTTTCTGTGGTTACGTCTCGTCAGCTAAAACGAGATCAAGTTAAATGTTACGTTCTGTACATTCGTCATAGTATTATCTTTAATTTGATCCAAAAGTTTCCTTAGAGTGCTTTGCCTTGTTATTTCAGAGCCGCCATCGTTTGTTGAACAGTTGGAATCTCTGGAAGTCGTTAAAGGTTCCACAGCAGTGTTTGCTAGCAAAGTGGCAGGAAGTGCTCCATTCGATGTCATGTGGTTCAAAGATAAAAAGCCAGTTTTATCCAGCCAAAAGTTTATGATTGTTGATTGTGAAAATGTGGGCTTAAAAATCCAGGACTGTGATGTGGACGATGTGGGCACCTATCAATGTGTGGTAGCCAATGAGGTTGGAAGCTGCTCTGGCTTGGTGGTGGTGTCGCTGAAAGGTTGGTTCTGTTGACTGTACCTCACGCTGATTTCCAATATGTTACACGTATAGCGTTTTATATGCTCTGGCATTACAACAATGTCTTCTTCCTATTAGTCGCTCCAACATTTATTAAGAAGATGGAGAATGTCTCCACTGTTCTGGGAGGTACTGCAGTCTTTGGGTGCTCTGTTGAAGGGTCCCTGCCACTGTCTGTGCAATGGAAAAAAGACGAGATCTGGATCCCACAGGATCCAAAGATTGAGCAAATGTTTCAGAACAAAGAGGCCACTCTCAGGATTGTTGCTTGTGAGGTAACTCACAAAGGGAAATATACCTGCCAAGTTGTAAATGAGGCTGGGCAGGACACATGTTCTGCAACACTCACTGTGCAAGGTACAAACACAGTTCTAATATTAGAGCGCTTTCCAAGTACAACAAGCACACTCACCTCTTTTTCTGGCATTTTAGAACCACCAACAATTCAAGAGAAACCAGAGCTTGTTAAAGTGACTTGTGGGGATCCAGTTATGCTTGAGTGCAGGGTAGCTGGAACTCCTCATATAAGTGTAAAATGGATCAAGGATGGCAAAGAGCTCCAGTCAAGCCGAAGGCACAATCTCTACTATGAGAACAACCTGAGCAGGCTTAACGTAACGGCCTCTCAGGTGGAAGACAGCGGAGAGTACCTGTTTGAGGCCCAAAACGCAGTTGGGACTTGCAGATGTAAAGTAAAGCTGATTGTTTTAGGTTTGTAAAACACTTCACGTCTTGGTTAACAGTTTTACATGCGTATTTGCCAGAATACAAATATATGGAACAAATGGGGTTTTTTTTAACTTTAATTATCCCTACTATCATTTTAAACAGAAGAACTGATTTCTCCCACATTTGTTAAGAAATTAACGAACATTCAAGGAATTATGGGTTCGGTGGTGACCATGGAGTGCACACTGGCTGGGTCTCTTCCTCTGACAGTTGAATGGAGCAAAGGGAAACAAAAGATTACAGAGAGCTCCAAGTACAGACTTGTACGCACTGAAAATAGAGTCTCGCTGGAGTTAAAACTTACCGGAAGCGTTGATACAGGAGAGTACTCCTGCAAAGTTACCAACAAAGCAGGCAGCTGTGTGTGCAGTGGAGTTCTTACAGCTAAAGGTTAGCATTCAGATTTTATGAATGTATCACCTCACAGGCTGTTGGTCGTGGATCATAATCATTCTTCTCTGTTGGTTTTAGTGCCACCGAGATTCATAGATGAGCTTAAGTCTCAGGCTGTTATTCCAAAGTCTGACGTATTCTTCAAAAGTGTCTTTGAAGGGACGCCTCCCTTTATGGTGAAGTGGTTCAAGGATGGCGTTGAACTCGTCACTGGGCCATCATGCAGAATTAGACTGGAGAAATATTCCTCTTCTGTAGAGCTCTGCTTAGTGGGCGCTCCGCACTGTGGGATTTATTCTTGCCAAGTTAGCAACGAAGCAGGCACAGTGAAAAGTGCAGCACAGCTGCTGGTGAAAGGTTGGACTATTCTTTTTTTGTCCACCATCATCACCGCTCATTTAACGCCATCTTTTTTCTCCATTTTCACAGCTCTTCCCTGTCTTCAATTTTCCTTACTTTGCTTCATCACCTTCTGAATTATTTGCTTTCCAGGAATCTCTGTGTTGTTTTCAGAGTCACCTGTCTGCATCTTCCATCTGTCCCATTACTGCTCGAGTCCTAAGTCAGCATAAACTGAGGATAGTAACTTGATTTTTTCTTATTTTGCAGAGCCACCTCGATTTGTCCTGAAACTGCCCCCCACTACCTTTGTGAAGCAGTATGAGGGACACTGCTTTGAATGCAAGGTCACCAATGTACAGTCCCTGAGAATATGTTGGTACAAAAATGACCAACAGATAACTGATGGAGGGAACTATAAAACTATGTTTGTTGACTCAACTGCATACCTCCAGCTGTCCAATGCAAAGTGTGAGGATAATGGAGTCTACACATGTGAGGCTCATAATGATGCTGGCAGTGTGAGCTGCAGCACTGTTCTCACAGTTCAAGGTCAGCTATTTAACAGACTTTGGCTTGTTTTCTTCTAACACGTGTAGCTTTAAAAAGGAAACTTGCCTATGTTGAACATTTAGACTTTACAGCTTGAGGTCGACTGTTTCTTTCTGGAATCTGTTTCTTTTTTTTTTTTCGCTCAAAGTCAAATCTGTCTTCCAGTATGTTGGTGAACATGAGTTTTGCCATGATAGGAGGACAGGTCAAGGACTAATGTGACCTCTTCTAGCGTGAACATAAGGAGTGTTTCTTTCTCTCACTGATGAGCTTTTTGTTTTTTGGATAACCCCACACAAGAACTTCTATCCACTGAAAGTGTCCAGCTGAGCTGCTTCCTGTTCAGTCTTCATGAATGCTGCCTCTGTTAATATATCTCATTGTATTTTCCAGAGTCTCCATCCTTTGTTAAAACTCCGAGCCCTGTGGAGGGCATAAAAGGCAAAGATGTTAGTCTGCATTGCGAGATGTCTGGCACCCCACCTTTCCAGGTTAACTGGTACAAAAACAAAAGGCCACTAAAGGAGGACAGAAAATTTAAGCTAGTGAGTGTGAGCAGCTCTGCCACACTTCATATCATGAAACTGGAGCAAGATGATGGCGGGCTTTATGAGTGCAGGGTGTCAAACAATGTAGGAAGTGATTCATGCCAAACTACCATTACTCTGAAAGGTTAGTATGTTAGTGGCCATTTCCTCAAAGCTTACGCCACATGTGATCACCGCTTCTCACCTGCGATCTTTCCATCACTGTTCAGAACCGCCAGTGTTTCTGCAGAAACTGGTTGATGAGTCAGTGAGAATGGGTCGGCAGCTGACACTGACAGCTACAGTGAAAGGCTCGGAGCCACTGACCGTGTCTTGGGTTCAGGACAAAGATCACATTCTCAGAGAAGGTGACAACAGGAGGATCAGCTTTGAGAACAATGCGGTTACTCTTGTAGTCCCCGAGGCCGACTCAGCCACAGCGGGTAAATACACCTGCCAGCTAAGGAACGACTGTGGAGTGGTAGAGTCAGTCTGCCAAGTGACCGTTCTAGGTTTGTAGAACTCCAGAATTAACTGCATTATCACGAGTGGCAGCGTGAGGATTTCTTTAGCTTAATATGTTCTTACCTAATTTTTAGAACCCGCTGCTATTGTGGATAGTCCAGAGTCACTGAACGTGAAGTCAGGAGAAAATGCATCCCTTGATGTAACAGTATCTGGCTCACCAGAACTGAAAACGACATGGTTCAAGGATAACAGAGAGCTCTCTGCTAGTGCCAAGTATCAGATGAGCCACAAAAAGAAGGTAGCCACCCTGAAGATTCAGGCTGCCGACAAAGCAGACGCTGGAGAATACAAACTGCAGGTTACAAACCATGTTGGCACAGCCTCCTGCAAAATTAAGCTCTCTGTCTCAGGTTTGTGTTCATTATGTGTGTCCATCTGTGACCTTTGTCTTCTTAATGTCACTTCTTTTAATAAGCAGTCAGCTCTTCATGTTCTTGTTTCTTTACAATAGATAAGTTGATTCCACCAAGCTTCATAAAGAAGCTGAGAGACACCCACCTTGTTGTGGGTAAGCCTGGTGAGATGGAGTGTAAGGTTACAGGTTCTGCCCCTTTAACAACTTCCTGGTTCCATAACAGCCAAGAGATAAACAGTGGGCCAACCTGTGACATTAGCACCGTGGATAATGTGTGCAGACTGAGAATTCCAATGATTAAGATATCGGATTCTGGCAGATACACATGCAAAGCTGTGAACGCTGCCGGAGGCAGCGAGACGAGCGCTTCAATGAATGTGACAGGTTGGTAACGGGAAGAACAGAACATTTCAAAGATGGTTTCCTTATCGAGGACCAGTGCTTTGAAGATAGTTGATGATTATAACAAATCTTTATTTGAAACCAGAACCTCCATCTTTTTTGGAAACACCCGAGGCCACGGAAACATCGCCCGGCCAAAACGTGTCTTTCTCGGCTAAAGTGAAAGGCAGCGTCCCCCTAAAGGTCAAATGGTTCAGGGGAGCTAAGGAAATGCAGCATGGGAGAGGCTGCGAGATCGCCCTGAAGGATGATGTTTCCACATTGGTGCTTCATAAAGTTGAAAAGTCTCATGCGGGGGAGTATACCTGCCAGATCATTAATGATGCAGGAAAGGACAGCTGCTCAGTTTTTCTCTTTGTGAAAGGTTTGTTAGTGTGATATATGCCCTTCTTACAAATCATGCACTTCTAAAAGTGGTTTTTATATAACTGATGATGGAATCGCCCCTCTCAGAACCGGTCCACTTCGTGAAGAAGCTGAGGGACATTTCCTTTGAAAAGGGTAAACCTCTGAGGCTCGAGGTCACATACGCTGGAACCCCGACTGTAAATGTAATGTGGACAAAGGATGGTAAACTCATCCAAGCCTCTTATCAGTACAATGTGATCACCACAGACACCTCCTGCATCCTGGAGGTTCTTAACTCTGAGAGGATGGAGGCAGCTGGTAGATACTCTTGTGAAGTAGACAATGGAGCCGGAAGTGACAAATGTGAAGCACATGTGTCAATTCTAGGTAAAATTACTGGTTGTGCATCCATTGCTCTGCGGTACTTGTGGTGATTCATGATAATTAGTTCCTTTATTCTGCCAGTCATTAACTGCTTCTTTCATTTATTCATCTACACATCAGCATCTGTAGTTGAACTAAACCACCATCATCTTTCACTTCAGAACCACCATACTTTGTTGACAAGATGGAACCAGTGGAGGTAACTATGGGTGAAGCGGTGACCTTAGAATGCAGAATTGCAGGAACTCCTGTGATCTCTGTATCCTGGTTTAAAGATGACGGAAAGCTGCGCAAGTCCAACAATTGCTCAATGGACTTTGCAGATGGCGTTGCCACTTTGAAACTGTTCAAAACTACCAAGTCCGATCACGGTGAATATGTCTGCAAGGCCGAGAACCGGGTTGGTTCAGCCTCCACCAACTGTAACGTGACTGTGAAAGGTGATGCTCACTGCCCATCCTTAATTTCTCTACATTAGTAAAGCCTGCTATGATTGTGAATGCTCAAAGACATTTTTCCAGCTGCTTTGTTGAGTCACAAAGAAGTTTAATATTCAAGTTGAAGTTTCATATTTAGAGGTTTCCCACCTTTAAGACAGCCACTCCAAAAGAGTACCTGGAACATACTTCAAACGCATCTACAACCAACATCTGCCGCGCTGGTGTCAGCCTAGATACCTTAACACACCACCATCAATAACAATGGCAATCTGCTCACCTCTGTGCTGGATCTACTGACAAACACAGAGACACCAGTAACTGTCAGGATGATGTAACATTAACCAGAAACACAATGCTTGTAATTCATAACATTCATTACACGCAGGATGCGTGCCACTATGCCACTAAGATAGACTGAATATACTGACAGTGCTGAAGGAGCTGAAACCTGTCGTGCTCATTTTAGAACAGGTGAAGCACCAACCAACACGCTTCCTTTAATTTCATCGTTCTAATTACTGATGGGAACCTCGAATGCAGTTGTTTCCTGTGATCTTGTGCTTTTCCGGAGCACGAAGGAATTTGCTACTGAAGGCGTGTTGGAGCGCGCTGTCAGTGTGTTAGGGCTGGCTGGCTCTGTGTTTTGAAGGTTTTGAAAAGACAGGGATTTTCTGAGCTTTTAAAGGTGCCATAGAGCAGAGGTCTTTAATGCTGTAAGGGTCAGATACAAATCTGCTCGCTTGAAAGATTCATAGGCAGATTTTTTTGCCAAAAGGTGGATGTTTAGTATTTCTTTGCTTTTGTGCTGCAGTCTGTGTTATGCGCTATGCCACACTGTTTTTCCTGAGGCTGTGGTAAAGGCCCAGCGGCCTGGACTCTTACATTTGAATCTCAAATTCCAGACTCCATTGCATGGCATGATTTTCTTTCTTATTTTCTCCCCACTAACAGAGCGCAAAGTTCCTCCAAACTTCACCAAGAAGCCCTCTGAGTCCATGGTGGATTCAGTGGGTAAGACTGTAAAGATTGAGGCCCGAGTGTCTGGCTCCCAGCCACTGACCGTCACCTGGTACAAAGACAGCAGTAAGATCCACGCCTCTGACAAATATGACATCAGCTTCAAGAACAACATGGCCGTGCTGTGTGTCAGAGACTCCACCAGCTCTGACAGTGGTGTTTACAGCTGTGAGGCTTCCAATGAAGCCGGCAAAGCTTCTTGTAAGGTTTCTCTCACTGTATCAGGTAGGAGTCTGTCATTTAGGGTTCGACCCTTTCCAATCATGATTTCATAGTATTTTCATGTGAGACTGGAGATTAAAAAAAAGTCTCAGGTTTAAGTCCAGTCTGTGAAATCACTCAGCTTCTCAGCACAATGGAACGTTAGCAGCACGTGCTGTATCTTAAGTCAGCCAATCATGACTCACCAAATAACTGACTTGAATATGTTTTTACCGTGTTGCAAAATATTTCACCATATTTGGGTTAGATTATGGCTGTTTTGTTTTTCATCATCGAATACAGTGACTTGTTAATTTAGTCTTCATCACATTTTGCATAAGAAGTTCTGTTTATTGTGCCACTGTGTTCCCGCCACTTCTTCAGAAACTGGACAGGCTCCCAAATTTGATGTTCCTCTGGAGCCAGTGGCTGTGAGCGAAGGGGAGAAGCTGAGCCTCAAATGCCATGTGAGCGGCTCTACTCCAATAACCATCCAGTGGATGAAGGACAGGAGAGAGCTGATGTCCAGCGGAAACACCAAAATCACATTTGTTGGTGGAACGGCCAGCCTGGAGATCAGCCAGGTGTCAAAGACTGATGCTGGGGATTACCTGTGCAAAGCCAGCAATGCAAGTGGCAGTGACTTCTGCAAGTCCAAAGTCACTGTAAAAGGTAATCAGTTAGTCTATGGTTCCAGTTTAATATTTCTAATACACAATGAAAAAGTACTTAAACTAAACCAGCGTTGCTACAAGAGTTTGTTTTTAAACACAGCTGAGATACATTTTATTCACTTGGATGAGAAAAATACTTTGATGTGATTTCTGCTACGTATCTGTCAAACGTGGTAACATGTAATCATCTCCAAACCTTTACAGACAAAGGTGCTAAGCCTGCACCCACCGAGGCCGCTGCCCTGGCTGCAGCTGCCCCAGTCAAAAGGCTCGACAACCTGTTCTTCATCGAAGAACCCCAAAATGTTTCTGTCACCGAGAGTAAGAAGATATCTGGACACGAGGCTCTTTAGCTGTGTTAATTAAAGGGGACATATCATGCAAAATCTACTTTTTTTAGCCCTTAAATACATGTTGTTGTGTACTTTGAGTGTGTAGCAGTGCAGGAAATGTAAACGTATTCTCTCCCGGTGCTGCGTAGATATCTTTATGTTCTTTCTGGGTCATAATTTTCAGTCTGTTCAGTTTTTTCTGTTCCCTGTTAAGTTTTCTTATCCGTTACGTCACAGTATTTGCTGTGGAGCTGCTAAACAAGGTCATGGACTTCCACCTAACCAATCTCTTTTCTTGTGAAGCTCTGCGACCTGGAGGAGGGCGGGACGTGAAATGTCTCATTCACATTTAAAGAGACCGCACCAAAACGAGCTGCTCTAAGACTCAGAACAGGGGTAACAGAGGGGTCTGTGGAGCTCCAATAACGAGGAATTCAGACCAAAGCACTGCAGCTCTGCTTTATATAGATGACAATGATTTATATATGTAAAAGGAAGGATTTAAAAGCATGATATGGGCCCTTTAACACTGAAGGTGTTCATTTGGAACTAAATGTTTGCCTTTTTTTATTTTTTCAGAGGGCACTGCAACCTTTATCGCTAAGATTGGAGGTGATCCAATCCCCAGCGTGAAGTGGATGAAGGGCAAATGGAGACAGGTCACCCCCGGTGGCCGAATATCTATTGAGCACAAGGGCCAGGATGCCAAACTGGAGATCAGAGAGGTTACCAAATCTGATTCTGGTCACTACAGATGTGTTGCCACCAACAAACATGGAGAAATTGAGAGTGGCGCTGATATGGAGGTGACCAAAAAGGAGGACGCGGGAGACATTGGAGACTTAAGAACGAGGCTCAAGAAGTAAGGCTGTACAATGGCTTCTTTATTTGTGAGAGTCTAAAGGAAACAGGAGAGCAGACATCCAGGAGACATTTGTGTCAGAGAAATCTGGCATCATTATGTATTTTATATTTTCAGGACTCCTTCCAAACAGAAGAGTCCCAAGAAAGAAGAAGAGATCAACATTGTGGAGTTGCTTAGAGGTCATGACCCCAAAGACTATGAGAGGATCCTGCGGGAACACGGAATCCATGACTACCGAGCCATCCTGCAGGCCGTGGAGTTCCTGAAGAGGGAAAAGGAGATGGAGACCGGAAGAGCCGTAAGAAAGAAATGGCAGCACAAATTACAGAATATCTTTAATAGTTTGGCTTTCATTAAAAATGTGGCTTTTAGAGTAGCCTACACTTTCAGGACCAAACTGCCTAATTAACATCAAGGTTCAGCATTACGCTCTGTTAGACGAAGGCAAAAAAACTTTACCTCTAAATTTCGCTAAGTGGAGGACCACGTTAGGCCCTCAAGTCTCTGGACTGACACCACAGTTTCTGGGGTCTCAGTTCTGTGGAGCAGACAACAGTGAGAGAAAGTCCGTCTTAAAAAATCACAACCTGCAGCTTTCAAGTACAAGTATTTGGTCGTATATTTAAATAAAAACTACGTTTAATTTTTTGCTCTTTTACTGTGAAGTTGGTGTTGGCTCTCACTGCGGTATTGTGTGACTTCCTGTTGCAGACCACAGTGGTGTTTTGTGTAGTGCGATTAATTATAAATCTTTATATTTCATAGTGTAATCTTCACATGCTTTATCCAAAGCACACTCTGTGCTGAATCCAGGCGGAGGAGTTTAAGTATCTCGGGGTCTTGTTCATGAGTGACAGGAGAAGGGAGCGGGAGATTGACAGGCATATTGGGGTTGTGTCTGCAGTGATGTGGATGAAGAGAGAGCTGAGCATTAAAGTGAAGCTGTCCATTTACCGGTCAATGTACATCCCTACCCTCATCTGTGAGGGAAATAAGCAGGGAATATGAGCTTCCTGAAAAAGCCGGCTGGCCTCTTCCTTAGGGTGGGAGTGCAGTCACTCAGGAGGGGCTCAGTAGAGCCGCTACTCCTCCACATCGAAACATCTTCCTGTTAAACGGGAGTTTTTCCTTCCCATTGTTGCCAAGTGCTGCTCATAGGAGGTCATCTGATTGTTGCGTTTTCTTTCTAAAATTGTAGGGTCTTTACCTACAATATAAAGTTCCTTGAGGTGACTTTATATTGTAGGGTCTTTACCTACAATATAAAGTTCCTTGAGGTGACTGTTGTATGATTTGGTGCCGTATGAATAAAATTGAATGGAATTGAAATTCTTACAGTCAAGAGAGCAGCTGAACATAGTTCACATAGACAAATAAGGTAGCAAAACAGGCATTTTCTGTATACTCATCTGTCCCAGAGAGTAAATATGAACATGGTGATGATGTCACCATCTTGTCTCCTGGAGTAACTGAACAGCAGACTCAAAACTGTCCTTCTGCAGGAGGTAGAGCGTGGGGGTCGGGTCGAAGAGGAGGACATGGCACGACTCATTGAGCAGCTGGAGGGACGCGTCAGCATGGAGGTAAAAACACCACCTAAATATTGAGGCCAGTGGAAAAAAAAATAAACATGTTTAAATGTAGAATTTGGAGACATCGGTCAGTCTTCACGTGATAATCAACTGTGACAGAAGTCGACTTCAGCTGTTGATGAAATGTTTTTTATATTCAGCCTGTCTCTGTGATGGAGGATATCACTGACCAAACAATCACTGAGAACCAGAGTGCCACCTTTGAGTGCCAGATTAAGATCAACTACCCAGAGATCACTCTCACCTGGTACAAGGGTACCCAGAAACTGGACAAGAGTGACAAGTATGACATCAGCAGTGTGGGGGACCGCCATTATCTGAAAATCAAGAACTGCCAGGCGAAAGATGAAGGCAACTACCGCGTGGTGTGTGGTCCTCACATCTCCAACGCCAAGCTGACTGTCACAGGTAAGACTCAGTCTTTGATCTTCTGTCTCTGTAACATGTCCTCACTCTTCTATTCTATTATCAGGAGCTTCTTACAAGACAGGTAAGCAGGATGCGTCAGAACTCTCAGGACTCAGAATGACCTCTGTGAACCTCACGGTTCTCCAGAAGCTTTGACTTTTGTGTTTTTCTGTTTTCATTTTATACTGAATCTAATTTTAGACAAAGCTCCAAACAGGAGCCTTAAACACTTAAGCAGTGACATCAGATCTTTAAATTTTAAATGGATAAATCAGAAGCTCACTCTTATTGTCTGGTTTTAGCTGATCAAATTCAGTTCACTAAAAGCATCCGAAGCATCGAGGTCAACGAACGCCACTCTGCCACCTTCGAGTGCGAGTTGTCCTTCGACAACGCTGCGGTCACGTGGTACAAAGACTCATGGGAGCTTAAAGAAAGCCCAAAATATAACTTCAGGACTGAAGGGCGACGCCACTTTATGACAATCCGCAACGTAACTTCAGAGGATGAAGGTTTGTTAACCAGCAAAGTTCCTGCATTTTCCTCCGGAGGCACTGTTCTAATAAAGAAACCAGTACTTTTATATTTGAGGAAATAACACTTAAAACATTAACAGCTTGTTTTAATTCTCCTTTGACTGAATACTTTTAGCTCTGAGGGCGATGAAGTGTTTAAAGGGGACATATTCTGCTTTTTTGGCCTTTTATAGATAGTGTTCAATGAGGAGACACAGAGATAGGGGAAGACACGCAGCTAAGGGCCACGGTTCGAACCCGGGCCGCCTGCACCACAGCCATGTGGTGTTCATGGCCCCCTGCTCACCCACTGAGCCGCCCCGGTTCTGCTTCTCTTCAGTTTGTGTAATGTTCCAGTTTCAGAGGTTCATGTGAAGCATGGCCAAAGAACACTGGTGCAAACAAATGTAGTCCTTCTAAATACTCTTCAGCACCTTTTTGTACTCGACCAGTGCGCTGCATTCAGTGGCACACAGTCAAGTTCTCAAGCCTTACCCCTCTGCATGCTTCTGGATTCAGCCAATCAGGAGAAAGGGTGCTTTCAGGGGGCGGGGCCTTAAAAAGAAAGCAGCAGAAATGTATGAAATGAACTGATGGGCTGCATAAAGTAAATAATAAAGTAAAAAACATTTTTAAAAACATAAAGCTGGAAATGAGGAGAATAAATCCCCTTTAAAAATGGTGTTTAGTAGGTGGAGGACTGATCAAAGACCAGAAGAAGACATCTTTGTTAAGCTGTTAAAGTTTGTCTTAGTTGCACAGACTTCATGGAAAGATGTGAAATGTGAGTAAAGGTGCGGTTACACCATCATGTCAAACAGAAACGTCTCTTTCATCAACGCTGCTGACGGGTAACTTCTCACCATGATGCAGCCAACATCCGGCTCCAGTTTCATCAGTTTCAGCTGCACAGCAGAGACTCAGTTTCATTTGGAGTCACACAGACTCACTTATTGGACGCTGAGATTTGCTCAGTATTTTATTAATCAGTGAAGCGAACAGGATACTGTGACGAGTAAAGATTCTCTCAGGGATAGCATAACTAGCTAACTAGCTAACTGCAGTGACGGGATGAGCGTCGCTCTCTGGTGTGGCCGGCCTTTCCTCTCATTTCTTCTGCGGTGTTTCAGTTGAAGGTTTGACCTAAACAACATCAAATGTTTCCACCCCATCAGGCGTGTACTCGGTGATTGCTCGCCTCGAGCCAATGGGAGAAGCTCGAAGCACGGCCGAGCTTTACCTGTCAGGCAAAGGTCTGTGCATTTTTTAGACGTTACTGACATCGGTGTGGTGTCATCAATGTGATGTCATCAGCGCGAGCAGCTGCAGTAATGCTTCTATACTTTTCCTTTCACAGAAATTGGGTTAGGGAGGGTTCCCCAGGGTAAGTATTTTAAAAAAGCACAGCAGATAAACGACAGTAAAACTGAACACATCTTCATCTGCAGGCTTACAGCAGGGTTTCCATCAGGGACTTACAGCGCGTACAGTAAGCATTCAGAGCCCTTTGAATTTGTCACTCTTTGTTTCATTGCAGCATTTGCTAAAATCAAAAAAGTTTATTTTGTTTCTCATTAATGTTCACTCAGCACCCCATCCTGATAGAAAAAAACTGAAATATCACATGGTCATAAGTATTCAGACCCTTTGCTCAATATTGAGTAGAAGCACCCTGTTGAGCTCGTACAGCTGTGAGTCTTCTTGGGAATGATGCAACAAGTTTGTCACACCTGGATTTAGGATCCTCGGCCGTTCTTCCTGCAGATCCTCTCCAGCTCCGTCAGGTTGGATGGTGAACGTTGGTGGACGGCCATTTTCAGGTCT
>JAVDPK010000128.1:12739-26741 GCA_034780415.1 Cichlasoma orientale | reverse complement strand
TTTGGCAAACTCTATGCAGCTTTCATATGTCTGCACTGAGGAGAGGCTTCCGTCGGGCCGCTCTGCCATAAAGCCCCAACTGGTGGAGGGCTGCAGTGATGGTTGACTTAGTGGAACTTTCTCCCGTCTCCCTCCTGCATCTGTGGAGCTCAGCCACAGTGATCTTTGGCTTCTTCTTTACCTCTCTCACCAAGGCTCTGAAGATGGGGTGCTGAGTGTACATTAATGAGAAATGAACTTTTTTGATTTTAGCAAATGGCTGCAATGAAACAAAGTGACAAATTTATAGGGGTCTGAATGCTTACTGTACCCACTGCACAGCAAGCTGGAGGTCTGATCGGTCATTTTATGGGCACTTTCAGTGCTCCTCTCAGAGTACTGGTCAGGTTTTAGTGAATCAGGATGAATTTCTCCTCCTGGATATCACGGTTTCCTCATTAGTTTGTGCAGCGCAGCCGACCACAGCCAAAGAAACCTTCACTCTCAGTGAGCCGTGAGGCTTGTCAGACACATCTCACACATTCCTGTGATCTCAGTCATACTGAAGAAGTGTTGAGTTTTACTGTCAAAACAAAAATATTTTGATTACAAACGTTAATAATAATAACAAAGAGTTTGTGGCTGAACCTTTAGATATCCCCGACACATCGGTTCATGTGTCAGAGGCGGCGTCTGCGCTCATTTCCAGAGGTGAGTCTGGGACAGTTTGAACTAATTATAACTTCAATAACGTCGGCTTCTGTCGCTCACCGAATCATTTTCTATCACAAGATTCCTCCGAATTTTATCACTTTGAGGAGAGAACAGAAGTGAAAGGTACGCCGATCCTCACTTTCTAAAATCAGCACTAACTCTTCTCGTTTCTGGAATTTGCGTGAAGAAATATGCAAGACTGACTTTCTACATTAAACTCATATTAAACCATCATCATCAACACCACCATCATCATCATCATCTTCCTCCTCCTCCTCCTTTACCCTTCATCCTGAATAACTGTGTGCTTATTTTGAGCATTCACTTAAAGACCAATCTCAAATATAATTGAACTTTATGATTTTAAACAGTTGTGCAGAAGAGGATTATGACTGTAAAAAAACAATGATGATTAACGATGACAATATTAAAAAATCAGCAAGTTTAAAGATGTTAAATTTTTATTCATATCATTCCCAGTAATGGAGTCAAAGTATCATTATGATTTTAACCCTCGCTCAGAAATATAAAGGTCCTGTTTAAAAATCTGATCCTACCGTTCTTTCACTGCCCAAATAAAAAACACAACATCAGGTTTTTAATTATTTGATATCAGATTGGTTGCATTAAAAAATTAAAGACAAAATTCTAAAATTAAAATTGGATTTTTTTTTACCTCAAATTGTTAAAGTTTGAACTCTGATTTGCTGCATCGATAAATTCAGAATTATTGAGTTATATCTGAAATATTCCCACGATGGCGCCTCATGATCCTCATCTGCACACATATGAACGTGCAGTGATGAAATATCTGCTGTCTAATAGCTGAATATGTTTCAATGGTCCGCTGTAGCATTTCAAAGCCTGACACGTGAAGAAGAGATGGTGTCGGTTCAGTACTCGACCGTCACAGGTATCAGCTTCACTCTGTTATCACACTGCCAGTCCTTTCAATCTGTTCTTTGTGAGTCTCAACTGCTGTTGTGTTTTTACCGGTGTTGTTGTCATTAAAACTCCTTCATTTCATCTTTAGTAACTTTGATGCTTGCAGACCTGCAGCAGCCCTTAAACATCAGTCTGGGGTTTTTTTTTTTCTAAGTTTATTTTTTTTTCTTCACCAGAAAAGAAAAAACCTGTTGAAGAAATTGTTGAGAGGACTGAGGTCGAGGTCAGAGGAGAAGTCCCTGAAGGTAAACCTGCAGACGGGCTTCTGGCTGTTTGCGAAGCTTGTAGCTGAAACGTAATGAAGCCGCCGCTCATCACTGCTGATCGGCTGGCTGCTGTTTGTCTGTCCACTTAAATTCCACTTAAAATGCTTCAACCAACAACTGCTGCTTATGGAAGCTGTTCTTCCTCTGAAGTTTACTTTCGTGCTTCTGCATGTTACCTGTTTTTGTTGTGAATCGTGTTTTGGTTTCATCTGTCTGTGGTTATCTTTCCTCTTCATGTTTTTTACTATTCTTCACCTGCCTTACCTTTGTCATGCTCTCATTAACCCTCACTGGAGCTTTTCATGCCATAGATATGGCAGAGTAGAGCAGAGAGTAGAGTAGAGAGTAGAGCTTGGCTGAAATAGTTTTAATGTCACCTTTCTTGATCTTTCAAGTTCCTGAGATTTACAGGATGCCAGAGAAACCCTTGGAGCCCGAAGCTCCGCCTCCACCTGCGGTCAAAGGTATCTACAAATACCTGTTCTTCTTTTTATCACGTTTGTAACGTCTTCTTATTTGTGTATCGTGGGTCTTGTTGGTATGTTAGATCTTTTCTTTAGTCACGTTGATTATGTCCATTCTTTATTTTTTCTTCAATGATAAAGAAACCTTGATGTTAGGATTTACTGTGGTCAGAAACTGAAATGCATGATAATATTTTAAAGTACCTGAAGCAAAGAAGGCTGAAGTTACTGCTCCTGCTCCACCGCGGCGAGAGGAACCTGCAGCTCCAGAAGGTAATGTTCATAATGGAGTTATTTAAGAAAAATCTCTTATTTTATGTGTTTGTGAGTTCTGTTTATGTAACTAATGCAAATTACACATCTTTACCAGACAACATCATGATTTTATACAAACATACCTATTGATGTATATGACATTATTTTAAATATTTACACTATATTTACAGTTTCAGTCAACATGTGTGAACATTAGAATACAAATATGAAAGGGTGTTATATTTAAACTTTATCTTTTCAACATCTTTCAGATCTAATCAATATTTCTTAGATTTTCCAGTTTGAATGTTGTCTGAAGTGTTTTCTTGTTGTTCTTACAATGCGTAAAGAGCATTGTATTCTTGCTGATCATCAGCAGCTGATTGGTCAGTTTTATGTGTTTCATGTGTTGTCATGTCCTCCTCTTTGCCCCTAAACTCTTAAAATTATATGTTTCCTGTGTTAAATGGCGGTAATATTTCTTTGTTAACCTTGAAAAACTTGTACCAACCCAAACCACCAACACCAACACCAACACCATTTCCTTCAGAGCCTGAAGTGGAGCCTCAGAAACCAACGGTACCTGAGCCTAAAGTGGCTCAAATTAAACCTGAACCCAAAGAACCGAAAGCTGAACCTGTCAAGAAAACACCAGAGGCCCCTAAACCGAGAGGTAATGCAATAAACACTTTCACCTGTTCATGTATCATGAATGTCCTTTGTTGCTAACCTCTTGATCTGGATCTTTACGCATTAACATTGTCTCATAGTTTTTGAGTGTTTGGATACAACACATTAAAAAAAAGCATTTTACAGACTAAAAATATGATTGCATAGCGTTGGTGTACAAATAACAAAGCTAACACCTTTTAATGTTAGAATAACTTTAAGATAAGTAAAAGAGTAAAAACTGAAACATATTAATGTTGTCCAAAGTGCCAGCTGTAGACAAACCGGTGGAAGCCACAGTTCAGCCAGTCTCTACCACCATTACTCCAACAAAGGCTGAAGCTCTCAGAACAAAAGGTACTGAAAGGACCGTATCATTTCCACTCTTTCAATTCTTTCATGTGTGCCACTGAGTCTTTACAAAAAACAAGACTGCGTTGTGTGTTTAATGTACTGTGATTGTCTATTCTTCTAAGCACTCGACAGAGTGGACTTAAATGTTAATGCCTTTGTGGTTGCCAGTAGGTTACTGAACATACACACCATATGTATTTTTTCCTTTAAAGCAACAGAACCACCAAAGCCAGAAGAACCTGCTCTTCAACCAACTGCAGTCCTTGTTTCTCCATCACCGGAATGTGTTCCAGTTGAAGGTATAGATTGTTGACCAGAGTTGTGTTGCTGCTTTTTCTCTAATATCTTCTTTCTTACTCTGAATTCACTCGTTAAGAGTGTATCTTCCATGTTAATCTTAATTGTTAGCTGTTGGTTAAACAATACATAATCTTCTCTTAAGTGCAAGAGATACCAAGACCAGAAGAACATGCACCCCAACCATCTGCACTCAAAGTTACTCCAACAAAAACTGAAGATGCCCCAGTTAAAGGTACTGAAAATAGTTTCTTGATAGGTTGCTTTGTTGTGCTGGTTTGTTTTTATTTTGATTGGTATAACTTCTGCTTTTCTGGAATATCTTCCATGAATCTTTCAATATGCTAAGCACTCGTTAGAGTGTGACTATTTTTGACATAAGAAAATTATCTTAAACATTAAATAAATGTTCTTTTAAGTTGTTTTAGAACCAAAGATACATGAACCACAAAGAAAACCATATCTGCTGGCTGATGAACATGAGCAGGAAGCAAGTGAACCACTGGAAGCTCTGGGAAAAAACAAGAAAGTTCTTGAAGAAACAAGGATTGCTGAGGTGCCAAAAAGGTTTCCAGAAGAACCTAAGAAGGTACTAGAAGAAATAAAGAGGCTCCCTGAAGCACCAAAGAAGGTTCCTGAAGCACCAAAGAAGGCTCCTGAGGAACCAAAGAAGGCTCCCGAGGAACCAAAGAAGGCTCCTGAACCACCAAAGAAGGCTCCTGAAGCACCAAAGAAGGCTCCTGAGGAACCAAAGAAGGCTCCTGAGGAACCAAAGAAGGTTCCTGAAGCACCAAAGAAGGCTCCTAAGGAACTAAAGAAGGTTCCTGAAGCACAAAAGAAGGCTCCTGAGGAACCAAAGAAGGTTCCTGAAGCACCAAAGAAGGCTCCCGAGGAACCAAAGAAGGTTCCTGAACCACCAAAGAAGGCTCCCGAGGAACCAAAGAAGGCTCCTGAACCACCAAAGAAGGCTCCTGAGGCGCCAAAGAAGGTTCCTGAGGTGCCAAAAAAGGCTCCTGAGGCGCCAAAGAAGGTTCCTGAACCACCAAAGAAGGTTCCTGAGGAGCCAAAGAAGGTTCCTGAACCACTGAAGAAGGCTCCTGAGGAACTGAAGAAGGGTCCTGAAGCAACAAAAATTGTTCCAGAAATGATGAAGAAAGTTCCAGAGGTAGCAAAAATGGTTGTGGAAGAACCACAGAAGGCTCCAGCAGTACAGAAAATGGTTACAGAACGTCCAGCAGACCCAATGAAAGACCTAGAAGTCCCAACAAAACCACAACATTTGGAAACACCAAAACAAATACCACAGGCCAAAAATTCTCAGCAACAAGGTAGATATGTCTGCAAACACCATTTGGGTGGTCTTATAACCACTTACTACTAATTAATCTTGACTTTTTTATTTTTTTTCTTGTTTTTTAAATGCTTAACCTAAGTCTTCATGATTTATGTGTGGTCCTCTGTGTTCACTGTTTGTCACGTCATATCAATTATCAAAACAGTCAAACAGAGGGGGATGCCAACAGCTCTAGCTAAACCAAAGTTGGAGGCAGGTACATCAATTAAAGGTATGCTTAAACTTTTCAAAGGTGCTCCATGGATAATCAGCATATTCATGAATTTCTTAGAATGTGACTAGGTATGTCTGTCTCTAAAAGCAGATGAGGTCATTGGTTCTGGAAAAGTAGAAGACCAGCCAAAGTCCATAGAAATCCCACAGCAAAGAGGTAGAAATGTATAATACTTATAGTTGTAAAGTAAGGGGCTTAGCTGAATACATACCACACTAAAATCTCTATTTTTGTGTCTTGATGGTTTTTCTTGTGTGTGTGTGTGTGTGTGTGTCGTGTTTCTGTCTTGGCCACCGCTCCATGGTGCATTTCTTCTTTCTTGGGTGATATCTTAAAACTTATCCCAGTTCCCCTGAAGACTGATCTTAAGCCAACAGTTGGGGCAGAAGGCAAAAAGGAGTGTCCTGCAGAAAAGGCTCCTGAAGAAAGGATTTCTCTTAAAGAAGCTGGGTACAGGAAACAGCAAGTCAGCACATATGAAGAAGTCAGGCTCAAAGAGTCAACTGCAAGAGAAGAAACCATTTTGAAAATGGAGATAATGCAACAAATTGAAAAAGCAAAGGAGGAGATCTCCATATCGTTTAATGAAGCTCATCTGATAGAAATTACAGAAGCATCAAAAACCGATTATGAGGCTGAAAAACTGGAGTGCACTGAACCTTACAAACCTGAGGAAATGAAGAAAGAAATTTCTCTGAGCTCTGTTTCTCCAACAAAGGGGTCTGCCCATCCGCTCACCGAACAAGATGCCACACCTCCACCTGAAACGTCTCATCGTTGGCAGAAAGAAGTTGTTTCTCCCGATGTTGGCGTCATATCAAAAAAAGAGGCTTACAAGAAAACAACTGAAAAAAGAAAGCCCAGAGAGGCTGAGCTCCCTACAGCACACACACAGACGAGAGTTACTAAATCGATACAACGTGAAGACATTCAGGAAGTCTCTGCCGTGCAGATTATTAAATCTGAAAAGGTCGCCATATCAAAGAAGCCCAGAGCACTTCCAGAAGTAATTTGTTTGAAACATGATGGGTCTGTTAAAACAGGTGTTCCTCAAACCACCCTCTCTCACCCTGCAGCAGCAGTTTCTCCTAAAATGGAGTCTTCAAGTGAAGATATTGTGAAAACTCCTAAAGCTGCCACAGACGTGTGTCATGAAGATATTCTGCCTCTGGACAAACCAACTCTTCTATCAGAATATGTGTCGATTAAAGCAAGTAGGGATGTGTCACCTTTGATCCCAGCTCAGATTCCTTCACCTGAGGAGACATGCTGTTCAGAGGAAGTCATTTCTCCAACAAAGAAATCTGTTCTGCCAACAAAAAAGAGCTCCCCCACACTTTCCAAAGCAGTCTTTGGCCTAATCGAAGATCTGTCCCTTGAAGAAATCACTCCACCCAAAACATCTATTCCCACAACCACGAGTGCTCCAGCTAAAACATCTCAAGCTAAGCAAGAAATTCAATCATCCAGTTTTCCTGTCCAAGAAGAAATCCCTCCATCTTCCTCTGAGGAAGCAAAAACTACTCCAACTAAACCTCCACCAACAAGAGCAGACGACAAGAAAGCAATGAAGGCAACACAGAAGATTGAGCGACAGACTCTTAATGCAGGTATTTGAGCCGTGCAGGCTCATGATCGCCATAAGATCATCCTATCTTAAACTTATTTTCACTCACTTCTTCTACTCATACTGAGTATCATCGTGATTAACAAGAAAACCTGAGTCAATATTGGTTTTTATCATGGCTGTTTCAAAGAAAGAAGTTGAGCTATTGTCATAGCCTTAGTGTTAGCAGGGTGGTCAGCATCGGTGGGCTCAGCGGCATTGGTGGGGTCAGCGGTCAGCGGCGTCGGCTGTCCCACAAAAACTTTGATGTTGGCCATAATTCGAGAACATTGTAACCTAGAATGTTCAAATTCACGCCACAGATACATCTACTAAAAATCTTGCACAAATTCAAATCTTGGTGACCTTGACCTGAAGCTAAAGGTCAGAGGTCAAGTTCCACAAAAACTTTGATGTTGGCCATAAATTGAGAACAGGGTGAATGATAGGTTCAAATCATTTAACAACTAGGAACAAACACACTGACAAACCTATCTCGTTACAAATCCAAAACACCCGCTCAGCAGTGCTCTTGTTTTAAAGATGCTCTTCAATGTTTGTCATTTCCAAAGAGCCAGTCTTTGCATACTAACCTCTTTAACCTCTGAGATGTTCTTCACTTCATCACATCTTTCTTTCTTTCACATCTTTATCTCTGTCACTGCTTGTTTGTGAGGTTTGGAGTATTATGTCTAAAACACTTTTCTTTAGCCAGTCTTGGTTGACCGTGTTGTTTCTTGGTCATGACTTTGGCATCTTGTATTCCTAAAGTGTCTCCCCCAGAAGAGAAGAAACCATCTGCACCAGCACCAAAGCCTTCACCCGCTCCTCCTGAACAGAAAGTGGCTCCCTCTGCAGGTAGCCTGTTCAGTTTGTATGTTCTTCATCTTTGCTGATTCTTAATAGGCCAGACTTTTTTCTTTTTTATCTTCACGTCCATTTGTTTGTCTCTCCTGTCTAAGTCATCTTCAGATTTACGTGTTGTTGTTTGTTTGTTTGTTTGTTTAATGTATTTATTGCGTGCCAGATTGCACTGACCAAGCTTATGGTTTTCTTGGTCGTGACTTTGGCATCTTATATTTCTAAAGTGTCTCTCCCAGAGGAGAAGAAACCATCTGCACCAGCACCAAAGCCTTCGCCCGCTCCTGCTCCCCCTGCACACAAAGTTGCTCCTCCTGCAGGTACTTTCTTCACCCAGTTTTGTATGTTGTTGTAAACGGTTGTCTTTCTATTTCCTTTGGTGGGCGATAAGCACCTCATGTTTTCTTTTCTTCTGTTAGTCCTCTCTTGTACTGTTTCAGTGCTTCAGTTTATGTAACTACTGACCATGTTCTAATCTTGGTCATGATCTTGGCATCTTGTATTATGATTATTTCTTCAGAGGAAAAGAAGCCGTCTGCTCCAGCACCAAAGCCTTCAGCTCCTGCTGCTCCTGCAGCAAAAGCTGCTCCTCCTGCAGGTACTTCTTTGGTTTGTTTCTATTAGAATCCTCCATGTTGTCTGACTTTGTTCCCGATGGACTTACTTCCCATTTATTTATTATGTCCATGTGAACTTGTCTTCCTTCCTAACATCTTTATTCTGTTAACTGTTTGTTCCAATTTGTTGTTACTTTCATATCTTCTGTCTTGTGGTCATAACCCTTGGTATTTTGTACTTCTAAGTGTCTCCTGTAGAGGAAAAGAAGCTACCTCCACCAACAACAAAGCCACCGGCAGAAAGAGTGGCTCCCCCTGCAGGTAGTTTCTTCTGTTTATTATTAATCCTCTTTGCTGTCCTGTTAGTCCTGCCTCAGAGAAATCTGTTGTGTCGTAACAACAGTGTATTCTTAATTTTGTCTGTTTCGTTCATCAGTCTGTCAGTTGTTGCTTGTTGACCAGATCTTTGCCAGTGATTTAATCATGTTGGCATTCTTGTAGCTGAAGGTGCACCTTTGGAGAAGGAACTTCCAGCACCAGCCATAAAGGCTGAACCAGCTCCTGTATCAAAGGAAATCTCTCCACCTGAAGGTAACGTCTGTTCTCTTGTGTTTGTCTTCTGCTTGTAATGTAACCTCTACGAGCTTCATAAAAATCAAGCTTAGCTTTTATTTTAAAATGTGTTTCCTGTCTAAATCTGTTGGTCTGATGTTTCTATACACTACAGTCCACTTCCATGCTTTTATATAATCCACTTCTTCTGAAGCCAAATAACCTTTTAGCTGATGATGTCACTGCTTTCACAGCTCACCGTTTTTTCTGCCAATTATTCCACTGAAAGCAGTAAAACCGATCTAAAAAATAAAAACTTTCTTTGGCTTTGAGTGAGCCTTTTGTCAAACACTCTTTGTATTGTTTGTACTCATAATGATCTTATTTATTTTTTTGCAGACAAAGAACCAGTTTCAGCACCTGGACCAACAAAAGGTATGCAAAATCTCAACTTATTTAATTGCAAATGCAAAAAACAAACAAATTCTTTCACTTTTTTATGATCTCAGAGGATCTATATTTTTCATCTACATGTGCAAACCATGTGAGTTCTGTGTTGTATAAATGTCAGAGAAATTATTGAGGCTTATCTGTGTTCTTATGGTGATAATATAAAAGGTGTATTTGCTGCCCAAACCACAGTGCCGCCTCCTAAGCAAAAGGATAAGATTCCTGCTCAGGAGGCAAAAGCACCCGAATCACCTAAGCTGAAGAGTAAGTTCACCAGAATACCAAAAGAGAAAGACCCAGAACAAGAGGTCATTAAGCTGAAGAAGGTTCCAGTGAAACCCCCAGAGCCAGAGAAACAAGTTGCAACTCATAAAGCAGAAGTAACGAAGCATCGCGATCCAGAACTAACAGTTCATGGGCTTCATGATAGAGAGGATCGGGAGATAATCACACTTGGCAGAACTGAACGAGTATTCACTGCAGAGGAGGAAACAATTCAGTTAAGCCATTTTGAGGAAATGGAAACCGTTGCAGCTGTACAAAAACCAGAGCCCGAGGGATGGACAAGAACCTCAAAACCTCAGAAAGAGGAGGCACCTGAGCCGCCAAGTGTCTCAAAGAAGAAGATAACTAAACTTCCAAAAGCAGATGAGCAAAAAGAATCAGCAAAACTGAAACCATTTGAAAAATCAGTGAAATCAGATGAAGAAGTACAAACGATCAAACTAAAAAAGGTACCACCTAAACCGAAAGAGCCTGAGAAAGAAGTCATAACCCATAACGTTGAAATGACAAGGCATTATGATACAGAACTAACAGTTCAGAAACTTCATGATAGAGAGGATCGAGAGTTAATAACACTTGAGAGAACCAAGCAAGTCTTCACCGCAGCTGAGGAGACATCTGAACTCGACTTTGCAGAGGAACCTGAAAAACTGGAGGCAGAAGATGAAAAATCGAGATGGGTAAGAACCCCAAAAGCACCGAAAGAAGATGAGCCTGAGTCAGATTTGAGTAAAAAGAAAATAAAGAAACTGCCAAAGAAGGACAAGGACCAAGAAGTAGTTACACTGAAACCATTCCAAAAACCTCAAAAACCGGAGGTAGCTGAACCTCCAAAAGCGAAGAAAGAAGCTGAGGCAAAAACAGATGCTGAGCGTACTCCTTTCACGAGCAGTGAAGTGCCACACAGAGAGGAACCTACCGCTGCTGTAAAACACAAAAAAGGTGAGGATGCTCCCGTGATGGGTCACGATACATCTCCAGATATCAACAGAGACCTAAAGGAAATCCCACAGAAGAAAAAGGTTGATCAAGCACCCAAAGATGAAGAATCTACAGTGGCCGACAAGCTTCGTGGAAAACCGAGAATTATTTCTACACCAGATAACGAGAAAGAGCAGGTTGTGCTGAAGCCTTTCACTAAAATCACCAAGCCTGAAGAAAAGTCAGAAAAAGCAACAGAAGAAGAGAGAAAGACGCCTATGGACACAAAGGTACCCAGTCAAGCTACTAAAGACCTGAAGGAACAATTTAAGAAAGCTGAAAAGACTGCAACACCTAAAAAAGATGATGAAATACCTCAGGAGAAGGAGAAGCCTGCTGTGCCAGCCAAGAAAACCAGTCCTCCAGGTCAGAAAGAAGTGATGGCAAAGAAAGAAGAGGACAGAGCGAGTCCTCAAAAACAAGCACATGCCCTGAAGAAAGGTATTGAAATCAAGAAGACTCCTTCTCCCAGAGCCAGTAAAGATAAGGTAGAAGAGGAAAAGCCCCTCAAACCTACTGAGCAGCTGAAAAAGGTTGAGCTAAAAAAGACCGCATCACCCAAGGTCGATAAGCTTAAGCCAAATGAACTGGAGCAAATTCCCATTAAGAAGATACCAAGTGGTGAAAAAGTCAAAACGATTCCCAAGACTGTTTCACCAAAAGACTCCACTGAATCTGTAACACTCAAAAAGGTGCCTAAAAAGCCATCACCAGAGCGGCCGTCAGAACCTGAAGAACCACATAAAGAGCGGATCCCTCTGGTGAAGGAAATCTCTCCTGGAGCTGTGCAGATGAAGCGAGTGAAAACCCAGGCAGAGGAAGAGGTGTTTGAAGAGGAGAGTGAAGAAATCATAGGTGAAGACGATGAGGAGGCCTGGGGCTGGGAGCTGGTTCCATCAGAAGACTGGGAAGGTGAAGGGGTGGACGGGGCGCTGGAGACTCCAGGCATGCCTGGTGCAAAGAGAGGTGAGGTGAAGGCTGATGAACTCTTCCAGCTGATGACTCTGGAATTCCGTCATCCCATCTCAGATGATTCATCTAATCCTCATCACATCCTTTTTTTAATCACTCGATATATTTGTTCATCTAAAGCTCGTCTATTTGTCTGTCCGTCCATCCATCCGTCCACTGTGATGTTCTCATGTTGTCCATGATCTTAAGTCTGTCCTCCATTGTGTCATCAGTCATTCGGTGCTCGTCTTCACCAAGACATTTATTGTTTTCTGAGCATCTTCCATTTCCATCATCCATCTTCATCCTCTTCACTGATGTGTCATGTGTACTTAAATTGTCAACTGTGATGTGCACAGATACAGACATGATCTTGAATGTTTGCTGTTTTCTTGGTTTCTGCTGGAATGTTTGAATCAGCAGCGAGCTCTTACAGTGAAGCTTAAAGCCTATCTTACCGTTTCTTGTCCAGATGGAAAACCAACAGAAGAGCCACCAAAAGGCCGAGGCCGAGGATTTGGGGGTGAGAGCTCACTAACATTAGCCCACATCAGTGCTGATGATGTTTGAATCAGTTTAACCCGCTTCATTCACAGTTCTCGAGAAATAAATGTCTTCTTCAGTAAAAACAAAAGCATGTTTTAAGCCTTTAATTTTGAGTTAAGATCTCATTTCTGATTGACACCAGTGTCTTTGTAGTCTAATAAGAATCATTTGAAGCTGATTTCATATCATCATCTAATCTTGGACATTAAAAATTGAACCAGCTAAATATTTAGAGCTGTGATCAGGTTATTCTGAAGCTGCATGTTTTATCATGTGATGTGTGGGGGTCCTATTATTATTTCCATACCTGCTGAAAATTCCATATATATTCTGTGGGATTTGTTGTTTGTGTTTTAGCTTGGGGGTTCTTCAGAAGAATCGAGCTCATAATATTCATTCTGCATGATTTTTAGTTAACAGAATCGAATTTTTTGTGCTCCTGTAACACTAAAATCTATTGATTTAAAACAAAGTTAAAGACTGATGTTTGAATCACAGCAGGCAGCTCAAGGTTCTTAAATAAGCTGCTTTCCAATTCTTCACTTACCACAATATCAGAAATTAACTAGATGAGTTTTTGTATCTGATGTTGCAGCAAGACAAACTCCATCTCCCGGAGATGGTGGCAGGGGACGGGGCCTGAGGCCAGGTGGAAAAGGTCCATCACCTCCAGAGGAACCGTTTGGAGGATTCAAGCTCAAAGCTGTCCCATTGAAGTTCATCAAGAAGCTGAAGGACATTGTGCTGCAGGAAGCCGAGTCCATCGGGTCCTCTGCAGTGTTTGAGTGCGAGGTCTCACCTTCCACGGCCATCACTTCATGGATGAAAGATGGCAGCAACTTGCGTGAGGGCCCCAAGCACAAGTTTACATCTGATGGCAAAGATCGCAAGTTGCACATTATTGATGTCCAGTTGTCTGACACTGGAGAATACACGTGTGTGGCTAAGAATGCAGGCAAGGAAGTAACATGTACAGCCAAGCTGATTGTTGAAGGTAAACTTTTTTTTTTAATTCAACATAAATATAAAAAATGTATTTGAGATATTTGAAAAGACCTTTTTTAATAATTTCCACACAGAGCTGCCTGTGAAATGGTTGAAGGAACTGGAACCAGAGACGACATGTATTAAAGGTCAGCCAATGTACCTCACCTGTGAGCTGAACAAAGAAAGGGATGTTGTCTGGAAGCGTAATGGCCAAGTCCTGAAGACAAAGGCTGGAAAAGTGGCTATCAATGTCATTGGCATGCAGCATGCTGTGACCATCCAGAACGCCACTGATGAAGATGGTGGCGCTTACACCTGTGAGGTAGATGGACAGGAGGATGTCAAGACTACAACCAATGTCAAAGTTATTGGTAAGTAGTCAGCAGCATAAAGTAGCAATGAAATAAGACAGTTCAGTGTCTCAAACTCATGCAGACTAGAAAGTCACTGCACCATCCATCATTCAGGCTGATTGGACCGGTTCCTAAATGACTCACTGGCTGACATGTCTAAACTGAAACAGTCTCTCAACAATTAAAATATTAAGTTTCAGGGTGCTTACATGAACAGTAGATCTTGCATTTATTGCACTGGTTAAAGCCTAAGTTGATCACTGTTTAAGTGGCCTTATGCTATGATTGGAGACTGTGGCGCGACCAAATTTATTGCTACCATGTGCAATCTAATTGCTCTGGCAAAAATGGACATGGCGGGG
>JAVDPK010000128.1:0-12729 GCA_034780415.1 Cichlasoma orientale | reverse complement strand
CCCCCGCCCCCCCCCCCCCCCCCCCATCTGGAACCTGATTATAATGCATCAAAATAGCAAGAAAACAGCAATAAGACAGTCAGTCTGGTGATTAGATATCTATGTCTACAAATTCATAATAAGCAGAACATCAGCTACTTACATTCAAAGTTCTGCCAGAAACTGAAATCCGTCCACAAACAGTTACATAGTTGCTGCTCGATGCAATTTAACTGCAAAAGGACATCAGCTATTGGCAACCTTGTCTTTATACAGGAGTATAACCAGAACGCAACCAGCTGTCAACAAACTGAGTTGAAGCCCCATCGATGCAAACTGACCCAGATTGATTGCACATGTTGGTCAGTCTGTCTGCATTTATATATTAGATGGCAATTATTTGCAGACTCTGACAGACTGAGAGTGACTGCAGTCAGTCCGAGTGAGACCATGATTGTTTGCCTCCCTGTGCAATTGGCCTTTTGATCAAAACTAGTTGCTCATAGGTTAAAGGTGTTGTGCGCTCAGCCAGTTTGCAGTTGGTCTCCAAATGCAAAAAGAATCCCCCAGCAATTCATCAAGCAACCACCAACTCTTTTTACTCTAGTGTGATTGACCCATAATTGTACTTCTTGTTAAGACCATGTGTAGCCAACATAATGTGCCTTGTTGAACAGTTTCTCAGAGTAGGAACAAAAATAATGTGAACCCTTCCTCCTCAGAAATGATCAAAGACTGGCTGGTGAAGCCTCTGAGAGACCAGCATGTGAAACCAAAGGCAAAGGCTACATTCAAATGTGAGCTGTTCAAGGACACTCCCAACTGGAAGTGGTTCAAAGGAGAAAACGAGCTCACTCCCTCCGACAAGGTCGAGATCAACAAAGATGGAAGGGACATGACGCTCAGCATCAATAACTGCCAGCCTGATGACGTGTCAGACTACACCATTCAGGTTGAGGATCGCAGATATACAGCCAAGCTGACACTTGGAGGTTGGTTTATGCGCATTACAAAATGATGTGGACCGTGTCCACAGAGATCTTAAAAGTGTAATTTCTTTGGGCACTTTCAGAGCGTGAGGCTGAGATCCTGAAGCCACTCTCCAGCGTGGAGGTGGTTGAGAAGGAAGAAGCCAACTTTGACACTGAAATATCCGAGGATGACATAGCTGGTGAATGGAAACTGAAAGGCCAGCTGTTGGCAAGATCTCCGGTAAGATATTTCATAAGGAATGGTCTCAGAGTAAATTACCCTTACATGCTATGACAGCAGTTAAAAATGTGGGGGCATTGCTGGAATCACTGGAGTGCTGCTCAGTCTCAGCGTACTCAATCCATCGATGAGGGAATTATACAGAGCTGTGATGTAAGGTATTTCTGTAAATCCTCTGGCTCATGTGATTTGAGTTTGTAAAAAAAGTTACCACTTTTGTCTTATGTGATGGTATGTTACTAAAACTCTGTGTGAAGACGATATAAATCACAAACCCACCGGAGAAGTTGGGTTTAAGTTGTTACTAGAAAGAAGACGTCATGGAAAAGGTATCCACGTTTGTTAAAGAAGTATATTCTACATGTTGGTGTTAAAAATCGTCTTTTTCTAATCTGGTTTTTCAGACCTGTGACATCAAAGCTGAAGGCAAAAAGCGTTTCCTCACGCTGAAAAACGTGCAGCTGGATCAGGCCGGCGAAGTGACATACCAGGCTCTGAATGCTGTCACCAGCGCCATGCTCACCGTCAAAGGTACACATCTACTGCGAATAAGCCTTCGTTTGTTCTTGTCTGTCGTAACTCACTGCATTTGTTGGCCATGGAAAGCTGATGTATTGCAGAACAGACATGGTAAGAAAAGCTGTGGTACTGTCTTTGCTTCTGTTATTAACTGCCGAATCATTCGCACCTCCCAGAAATCGAAATGGGCTTTGTTGACCCACTGAAGGACGTTTCTGTGCCTGAAAAGAAACAGGCTAAGTTTGAGTGCACCATCACCAAGGATGTGCCAAAGGTCATATGGTTCAGGGGGACAGAGATTGTAACTCCAAGCCCTAAATATGAAATAATTGATGATGGAAAGAAGCACATGCTGATCATAAACAGCTGTGAGTTTGATGACGAGGCTCAGTACACGATTGAAGTGTTGGGCCAAAAATCCACGGCTCAGCTGAT
This sequence comes from Cichlasoma orientale, assembly GCA_034780415.1. NCBI lineage: Eukaryota > Metazoa > Chordata > Actinopteri > Cichliformes > Cichlidae > Cichlasoma > Cichlasoma orientale. The sequence continues at coordinate 10,584 of JAVDPK010000128.1, read as the reverse complement.
GGTAGAAGGTAAGTGGCAGACGGCAGCCCCGCGCTTCATGTTGTTCACGTTTCCTCTGTGTGGTCATTCGGTGTTTGTGGCTGTAAAGTGGCCAACGTCTGTCTGCACTGACTCGATGTATTCCAGGCATGAGGCTGCAGTTCGTCCAGCCGCTTCAGGACCAAACGGTCAAAGAAGGTAACACGGCACGCTTTGATCTCGAGCTGTCTCATGAGAACGTACCAGTGGTTTGGTACCGAAACGAAGTCAAACTCCATGTGAGCCGAACGGTGCTCATGCACGTGGAAGGAAAGAAACACACTCTAGAAATGAGGACACTGAGTCTAAATGATACCTGCCAAATTAAGGCAGAGGCCAAGGGAACTTACTCCATGGCCAAACTTACGGTCATAGGTAACTGCACACGCTCGTTTCCTTTTCACTTCTGTTTCATTTCACTGTAGTGTGATTACTGGACAGTGCTGGCCAGTAATACTCAGTAAAAAGTATTATTTTATTTTATACTGATTTACAAGACTGCTCTTCACAGAGAAAGAATTTGAAAAACTACAAACTGTTTGTAATAAAACAAAACTAACCGACGGCCCGTCGCTCTGCTCCAGAGGGCGACCCCGTCTTTGTGGTGAAGCTGCAGGATTACTCAGCCACCGAGAAAGAAGAGGTGACTCTGGACTGTGAGCTGAGCAAAGACGTCCCGGTCCTCTGGTATCACGAAGAGAAGGAAATCATCGCCTCGAAGATGGTCGTCATAAGGTCAGAGGGCACGCGTCGGTCTCTGGTCCTGAAGAAAGTGGAACTGAGCGACAAAGGCAAATATTTATGTGATTGTGGAACAGACAAGACCTCAGCCAGCATCAATATCGAAGGTAAACATGCCGACACAATTACCTTTATTCTAAACTTCAGCAAAACCGTCAAAGGTTAGACGTGCTCTGAGATTAACAGCTTATTAGGTCATAACCCCGTCAAACACGACAGAAGGTCTCCTTTTCAAAAGTCACGTTTTCTCAGCTTTAAATCTAAATCCCTCTCACTCATGTTTCAGCACCAGGAAATGTCCAACAGGGTTTCAGGCCTCAATCGCACAGGTCTGCAGACCCGTCAGTGAGCCCCAGCAGACTCTAGTTGCTAGGGGAAAATGTGCATTCCCAGACCATTTGGGGAATGCTCTCCTCCTCCTTGTGACTGCTTTGGTTACTAGCAGATTCACACTGTCACCTGCAGTTTGCATAAAATCTGTAAACACTCGCTAACTACTGGCTGAGCAACAGTAAAGCCGGAAGAGGAGAACAATCATCTTCAAAGTAAAAGTTGCGCCTTACCACTGAAATCATAATGTTTAGGCACAGCTTTTACTCTGAAGGTGAACATTCAGAGTTTCCAGTTTGTGTCGCACTTTTCTCAGTTGAGTTTGCAGACAAGGAGGTACCCTCCATCCAAGCTACAGGCAATCATGGCAACCTGGTAGTAACCATAGTAATTGCTCCATATAAGGTATCACAAGTAATTTCATGCAGCAACTTGCCAATCAGTCTGGGAATTTTTCCCTAAGAACCAGAGGCTGCTGGGGAGTCACAGACTGCTCTGTAGGCCTGCATGACTGAGGCCGTACAGGTACCAGGTCTGTCTCATCTGTTAGAGGAGCCCATTCTTCTAAAAATGATTGCTTCCTCTGATCTTCATTAAAACTAACTTGTTATTTTACATTTACTCAGATAACTGGTTTCACATCAATATTTTCTGATAGACATGAAACATTAGGTGAACACTGATGATTAAAATAAAATAAATGACTGTCAGCATTTTTAAAAATAAAAGGAACTCGGGAATAAAACAGGAAATGTGAGAAAACAAATTTAAATACAAAGCTTTCACTTTATTCTGACTTCTGATATTTTTCATTGATTGCTAAACATTAAAAAATGTGAATATTTTTCAGAAGTTCTTTCTTTCAGAAACAAACACACTGCAGATGCTGTACTTTCAGACTGTGATCATTTTTTTTGTTTTTCTCCCAAATTTTTAAACCAAAGCACGCGACATCAAGGTTGTTCGGCCGATTTATGGCGTGGAGTTGTTTGATGGAGAAACGGCTCGTTTTGAAGTGGAGATCTCAGAGGACGACGTCCACGGCCAGTGGAAGCTGAACGGAGAAGTGCTCAGTCCTTCCTCTGTGAGCACTTTCCTTCATCACATTTATTTATCCCAAACGCCTCTCCGGCGGTGCGCTCTTAATCATCTGAAGCCACTTTACCACTGACTGTTTACATCTTTATTTAACAGGACGTCGACATCATCGAGGAAGGAGGCAAGCACACACTGATCCTGTACAACTGCAAAGTGTCCATGACTGGCGAGGTGGCATACTCTGCTGCTAATGCCAAGTGCTCCGCTAACCTCAAGGTCAAAGGTGAACCAGCACACTGACCTGCTCATTTAAAATCATTTTAACCTTCCTGAAGCTTAAAATGTGATTCAGCACATATTATACACAAAAAAAAAAAACAATCAGAGCATGTCATGAAAGAAGCCAGAGGAGAAGCACAGCCATCCATCCATGGACGTCTGCACTGGACCAAATAATTTATGCTGACCGGAAGAATTCAGGGCAAAAACTGACAACATCATTTTTTCTGCGTTATTATAGCAGAAAGACGTGAAAACATTTAAAATCCTGGCAGGTCTGCAAACTGTGCAGTACCTGCATTCATTCATCTCACCTTTAGGACGACATCAGGACTTCAAAATAATCCTTAAGCGTCACTTTGACAATATCATGATAAAATCCCAGTTTTCTTGCTGCTTTCCTTCAGAACTCCCGCTGAACTTCCTCACATCCATGACTGACGTTCAGGTGTATGAGAAGGACGAGGCGAGGTTTGAGCTCGAGGTGTCGAGAATTCCAAAGGCTTACCGCTGGCTCAAAGGCTCACAGGAGCTGCAGAGTGACGAAAAGTACGAGATGATCCAGGAGGGAAAAATGTACGTTCTGGTGATCCGATCGGCCGCCTACGAGGATGAGGCGAAGTACATGTTTGAGGCCGAGGACAAGAGGACGACGGGCAAACTCGTAATACAAGGTAAAACCCGTTAGCCACAACTTAGAGAATCTTTAATGATTATTTAAAGTCAGACCACTTTAAACCTATATGCTCACAATTATTTAGACTAAATTAACATAGATTTGTATTTGCCAGATGAGCAGATGTGTCTGCTGCAGAATCCAGTCTGACAGTTTTTTGTTTTGCTCCAAAACCTCCAAGTTCCGGTTCCTTGTGAACCCGTTTTTTCAAAGTGCTGGTATCCAGTGCTCCTGCTCATTTTCTTTTATTATGTAAATCCAAAGCTGTGTTTGTCGAAGTTAAATCAAATATATGATTGTCTGATGTTTTGCTGCGGCAGGTATTCGCCTAGAGTTTGTCAAACCAATCAAGGATGTAACCGTAAAGGAGCGCGAAACAGCCGAATTCAGCGTGGAGCTGTCCCATGACAAAATCCCGGTGGTCTGGTACAAGAACGACGCCCGTCTGCATCCCAGCAAGGTGGTTCACATGTCGGACCAGGGAAAGGTCCACACGCTGGCCTTCAAGGAAGTCACCATCGATGACACGTCCATGATCAAAGTAGAGGCCATGGACAAGACCTTGACTGCCATGCTCACTGTCATTGGTCAGTGTCACTTCAGAAAGCCACGTCTCCCGTGTCACATGTCTGGTTGCTCTCATGTCTGATTTGTCAGAAAGATACAGCTCCCGGGCTGAATCTGAAAGTTTGTTTACTTAATTTTTATAGTGAAAGTATCTCTCTCCACACAGAGGGTGACCCCTACTTCACCACCAAGCTGCAGAACTACACGGCAGTGGAGAAAGATGAGGTGAAGCTGGTCTGCGAGCTGAGCAAGGCTGTCGCCGATGTGAAATGGTTTAAGGGCGGAAAGGAGATCATCCCCTCGAAGAACATCGCCATCACCACTGATGGCAAAAAGCGCATCTTGATGGTGAGAAAGGCGGAGAAGGCCAACATCGGAGAGTACACCTGCGACTGTGGCTCAGACAAAACCACAGCCACGCTCAACATTGAAGGTAAAACATCTGGCAGGGAGCTGCTTTTAGCAGTTACACTTGAAAGCAGAGGTTTCTGCTTTAGTGGCTCTCAGACTTTCAGAGGGTTCCCAGGATTCATCACCCCCTCCATCAACAGCTCTTTGTGGGCTGAGCAAATGCTCGAGAGAAGCACCGGTTTGGTTCGTTGGTGGAGAGGTGTAACTAAAGCAGCCTCTCGGTGGGATCCTCAGTAATCATCGGTGAAGTTAAATGTCACTGTACTGAATTTATATTGCCCTCTCTGCTCTTTGAAGAAGCTTTAATGACTCTTAGCTCTTGACTTTAACAAACCAGTGAAGATTAGTGATCTCTAAAATTGCTGTGGTAGCAGGATCTTTGCTGCGTGGCTGTTACTAATGCGGGTGTGTACGGTGGTCTTTGTTCCTGCAGAGCGGGATATCAAAGTTGTTCGTCCGCTGTACAGCGTGGAGGTCACAGAGACAGAAACAGCCAAGTTTGAAACCGAGATCTCTCAGGAGGATGTCCATGGAAACTGGAAGCTGAAGGGAGAAGCTCTTCATCAGTCGCCCGTGAGTCTGCAGTGACCTGCAGGCCTTCAGTTTCATGTTCATCACCGCAAAGATGCTTAAACTGACGTTCCTGTCTTTGTTTTTGCTTCAGGACATTGAGATTAAGGAGGAAGGAACCAGACACATGTTGATCCTCTACAACGTCCATCTGAATATGGCAGGAGCCGTCGACTTCTCAGCAGCCAACGCCAGATCCAGCGCTCAGCTCAGGGTCAAAGGTGAGAGGCTGTTTTAACACTTATTTTCAGCCTTTAGCCTCGGGCTTCAGTTCCTCAGAAACCACAGCTCGATGTGACCGAGGCTCTTCACACTCACACCATAGATGCATCCTGCTCAGGCTACACCCATCAAACTTCACACACTTGTTCACTGACTTTACACCCGACCCCCCAGCCACGCGCTGGCACCAGCAGGACAGTCCTGAGGTGCCTGTTGCTGCTCAGTTGCTGCGATGTGAATCAAACTCAATCATTTCCTAACAAAATGTTCCAGAATCCATGGAGACACCGCTGTGTTCTTTGGCTCACTTTAAAACACACACAAGTCCTGTTGTCTGTCTCACACACACACACACACACGCACACACACACACACACACACACACACTGGTGTCGTATGTCTCTGGAAGCATTCAGCCAATCAGGTCCTGCGGTTATTCTCACCACTTCAGGCTTTATCTGAAGCAAGGCTGCTCTCTGATTAGAGGAGCCATAACCATGAAACAAACCTCAGGACGTGCAGCAGGTGAATGCCGGTTCACGTGTGAAGGAATTAATCATGTCTCCATCCTCAGCTCGCTCCATCACGCTGATTCATCCTCTGAAGGATGTGACGGTGACGGCTGGAGAGACGGCGACCTTTGAGTGCGAGCTCTCGTATGAAGGCATCGCTGTGGAGTGGTTCCTGGGAGGGCAGAAGATGGAGGCCAGTGACCGGGTGAGTGTCTCTGAGAGAAGGCTGAAACCATCTGATTCCTGTGGCACATTCCCAGGTTCACTTTCAGCTTCGAACTTCTAGAAAAATCCTGAGAATTACGCCGAGCACTCAATTTTCCTGAAATGTGTTTCAAACTTTAAGTTCACCACAAAAGAAGGAGGAAAGTAAATTGTGTTAATTAAGCTAATTAAGGTTCTGAGTCTAATTCACAGCCTGAAAATAAACAAATATGAACCTGAAGAGCTCAAACACTAAAACATTATCTTTGTTTTAACATTCAGGACTCAGGAATATTTTTATTTATTAAATGTTTTTATAATTCTGTTCTTATGTCGATAACATTTTAAATTCACACTTTTAGACTGTAACTTTCCTTATTGATTAGAAAAACAAATTTTTTATGCTGCGATTAAAGAAAATGTTACATTTTCTCCAAAAAGTTCAGTTTCATTGTTTCTGATTTTAAACAATAATCATCAGGAAATGTCTAAAGTTTAATCGTAGTTTGGATTATGAAGTGAAGAGACCAGTCAGCTACTTTTGTTTTGAAGGCAACCACACGTTAATTTTTATAATGTTTGTCGGTGGGTCAGGGTTAGGAGACTGACGGTCTGTGCTGCAGCTAAAAATAACAGACGTGATAAGAGAGCAGCGGCTCTTATCTTCAACCCCGGAGCAGAAGATTACCAGTGAAGACCTCCAACACACGAACTTCAGCTCCATCAAATACAAACGTTCCTCAGTTCATCACTTTGTTTTACTAAAACTCGAGTTGTTTCTGTGATTTCCTACAACATATTACACGTGTGCATGTTTTAATAAAGTATGGAGTTTACGAGCTTTTCTCTTTAACAGTTTTTCATTATTAGAAATCAGTTTGAAAAGTAAAATTTGAACCTGAATAATGACTTAATAAGGTTTCATCATAATTCCCTTTTATAGTGGATTCACTATAAAAGGGAAAAAAAAAACACCACAATCATAAATACTACATAAATACTGCACATAAATACTACAGAAACAAACACGTTCATCTGGAAAACGTCTTTTTCATGGCGACAGGACAAACGTGAACAGATTTAAAAGTCGAGATTTTCCTGAATGATCCGAGTTCACTGGGATGCATTTGTGTCGGGAATTTCACATAAAATTATAGGTTTGAGAAATATTGAGGTTAACTTGATTTGTAAGAATCTGATATGTATTTAAACTGAATATTCTGTTAGTGGGTGACGTACACACCTATCCAGTGGAAAATCCCCGGTTTGATCCCCACAGGAAACACGGTTCCCTCTCAGGTTGCATCAGGAAACGGCTGTGTGAACTTTGTGGACAATAAAAATGAAAATGTTTTTCATGAAATACTTAAAGGAATATTTTAGCCACGCTGGATCAGTTTGACATTTATCACACAGACTCACCGCCTGTTAAAGATTTGACATGATCTTTATGAGAACCAGAATCGGTACCAGGGTTTATAATTAATATTTGAATAGGCCCACTCTCCTGTGCCTGTGTGGATGTCGACACGTTCAGTGCTGTCAGTGGTGTGTAAATGTAAAGGTCCATATTACAGAGATACACTCATGGCTGAAAATATTGGCAACCCTGAAATTTATACAGAAAATGAAGTATTTCTCCCAGGAAATTATTGCAATCACACGTTTTGTTATACACATGTTCATTTCCTTTGTGTGTGTTGGAAAAACTCCAAAAATGGGCCAGACAAAATTACTGACACCCTCAGCTTAATATTGGTGTCACAGCCTTTGGACAAAATAACTGAAATCAGTCGCTTCCTATAACCATCAACAAGCTTCTTACACCTTTATTCCCTGCTGGAAGACCCATGACGCAAACCCAGCTTTCTGACACTGCAATCATTTCCTGTGAGAAACACTTCATTTTCTGGAAGGTTTTCAGGGGTGCCAACGTTTTCGGCCATGACTGTAAATGAGCAATCATGAGGGAAACGTTTACATGAAATCTGGGTTTTAAGGTTCGTTTTGGTCCCTACAGGTGAAGACTCGCGTGGCGGGTCGAGTTCACACGCTGACTGTCCGAGACGTGAACCTGTCGGAGGCTGGACAGGTTAAACTAGCCGCCAAAGACTTCCAGACTCAGGCTCAGCTGATTGTCAGAGGTATGACACGCACACAAACCGGATTCAGAGGATGAACCATCAAGGACAAAGCATTCTGAAGGGGAGGTTCTGGTTATTACCTGTTGACAGTGTCTGTTTTCCCGTGTATGTTTAGAGCCACCAGTTGAGTTCACGAAGCCTCTGGAGGATCAGACGGTGGAGGAGGAAGCCACAGCCACACTTGAGTGTGAAGTTTCCAGAGAGAATGCTGAGGTGCGATGGTTCAGGGAGGGACAGGAGCTCAGAAAGACCAAGAAATACGACACCATTGTAGATGGACGCAAGAGAGCGCTCATCATTCACGACTGCTCTCCTGACGATGCCAAGATGTACACGTGTGACGCCAAAGATTTTAAGACTTCTTGTTTCCTGGAAGTTACACGTAAGAGCGTCAATCAGGCTGTTCTTGAGTGTTTTCAGTTAAATCTGTTATCACAGCTCCATTTAAAAAGATGAATCCGAATCATTAGTACAAAGAAATCTAAATGGAGGATTTAAGTGTCGTGGTTTCTGTTCACAGCTCCGTATGTTGAGTTTACAAAGCCTCTGCAGGACGTGGAGGTCAGAGAGAAGGAATCTGCCAAGTTTGAATGTGAAGTTTCCCGCGAGTCTGCCAAGGTGAGGCCAGCAGAACATCATCTGAAAACAGACCAGAAAAGATCCCTCACTGCTCTTCTGTTGATCAAACTGACAGTCAGTCGCTCTCATGCTCTGGACTGAACCTCATTTTGCCATTTTTCAAGGTTCGCTGGTTCAAGGACGGCGGCGAGATCAGGAAAGGAAAGAAATACGAGATCATTGCTAAGGGAGTCCAGAGAATCCTCATCATCCACAAGTCGGTGTTTGATGATGAGGCTGAGTACGAATGTGACGCGAGAACCTCCAAGACATCCGGCATGCTCACCGTCATCGGTGAGGAACATTATTCACTGACTAACTGTGACGTTTCTATAGTTTCACTCAGTGAAGCTTTTATTAAAATATCGCCCACAGATATTTGGTCTGTGCACTTAATATGCTGGAAAATAAGATGTAATTTACCCCCGATGTTTACTGTGTTACAGCAATTTTATATCAGATTCATAGATTGGCAGTTATGTACTCTAGTTTCTGACCACTGCAGGACATTTCTCTTGATTAAAAAGCAAAATATTCCCTTGAAAACTGTAAACATAATCCTTATGTGTTTAGGATTAACTCAGTCAAAAGCAGTAACTCTCTAATAATAAATGGATATTTCCCTGTAAATATAACTCCTGGTGCCTCATGTGTCTGTCAGAGGAGGCAGCCAGGTTTACAAAGAACCTGTCCAACGTGGAGGGAACGGAGACGGACAGCGTGAAGATGATCTGCGAAGTGTCGAAGGCCGGCGCTGAGGTTACCTGGTATCGTGGAGATGAGGAGCTCCCAGAGGGAGGCCGCTATGAACATCTCATAGAGGGACGCAAGAGGATCCTAATCATCCGGGACCTGAAGATGGAGGATGCTGGAGAGTACAACTGCAGGCTGAGTCCCACCGTCAGGACGTCCGCTATGCTCAAACTCAATGGTAAAAAAACAAAACAAAATATGAACAATTTTGATCATTATCTCATGAAAAAATATTGTTTGATTTTGTAGCATTTTGGGGCTAACTGCACGATAAATGTCATTCTGGATTTCTGGGCAGAGTTGAGATAGACAACTTGATTTGTTGAGAAGAAACTAGTGAAGGTTTTTGATGAAGTCACCAGATACCTGTCTGTCTTTATCTTTCTAAAGCGATCTTAGGACAAAAGACAAAACTCGCAGAACTCCGTGAAGCCACTATACTTTAACTCCTTCTCCGCACCCTTTCCCTTTTTCTCCTCCCTGACAGAACTGGCAGCTGAGTTCATCGCCCGTCCTCAGAACCAGGAAGTGGTGGAGGGCGAGAAGGCCGAGTTCTCCTGCTCTGTCTCCAAAGACACCTACGAAGTGAAATGGTTTAGAGGTGACAAGGCAATAGAAACTGGAGACAAGTACAGCATCATAAGTGAAGGAAAGAGAAGGGCTCTGGTTGTGAAAAGCTGCGAGCTGAAGGACGAGGGAGGCTACACGGCCCACATCGGCACCGTTAAAGCCTCAGCAGATCTGCTTGTGATCGGTAATGCACTTCTTTTCTTTTTCACACCTGATTGTGGAGATTTCAGAACACAGGTTTGGTTTTATTAAGTTTGTGTTTCATTCCAGAAAAATTGAGGATCATCACACCGATCAAAGACACGGAGGTGAAGGAGGGACGGGAGATCGTGTTCAACTGCGAGACAAACACGGAGGGAGCAAAGGCCAAGTGGCTGAAGAACGAGGAGACCATTTTTGAGAGCGGCAAGTACATGATGGTTCAAAGGGACAACGTCTTCTCTCTGAGGATCAAAGAGTCCCAGAAGGCTGACGAGGCCGTCTACACTGTCAGCCTGACCAATCACAGAGGAGAGCATGCCAAATGCACTGCCAGCGCCAAAGTCACAGGTAAGCAATGAGGAGGAACTTTCCCCAAACGTTCAGAACCTTTTCAGAAAAAGAGTTCCAGTTTCCGCTGGACCAACCAGAATTTTCATGTTCCTTAACAGTTTGACTAGAACTATTAAAAATCCAACTCAAGATAAAGTTTCAAACCAACTGATAGGTTCAGATCATTTAACAACAATTAACAGACACACTGACTAGAGCCTTCGTGGTGCCACTAGCGGGGAAAGAGCCTAGCCTCTTCAAGGATTGAAACAGGAAGTCAACGCTCCGCGTTTCACTCACTGGAAGTGACTATCCTCTCACACAGCCGCTCCTTCTGCATCATAGCATTTATTGAGAACAGGTCACATGGTGCAGGTCACATGGCGTTACTACAGATGTT
>JAVDPK010000126.1:529880-559712 GCA_034780415.1 Cichlasoma orientale | reverse complement strand
GTGTGTGTGTGTGTGTGTGTGTGTGTGTGTGTGTGTGTGTGTGTGTGTGTGTGTGTGTGAGTGAGAGAGAGAGAGTGACGATGTTGATAATGACACAAAAGAGGTGTGAGTAGCAAGTGGAGTTAACCTTGAAAGAATTTGTTCATCTTCTGGAAGTTATAACTGTTGATATATTAAATCATAGCATTCATTTAAAGCTTGTTAGTCTGTTTCATGAAACAATTTTAATCCCATTACTTTGGGCTTAAAAAAACCATCCATGTCTCTTCAGCCTCTGAGCTGCAGGCACACTCACACTTGGCCCGTTTCCCCGTCGCCACGGCAGCCTTACAAGACTTATCTTTCCAATACTCTTCACACAAGCAGGCAATAAAAATGCAGCCTCTCAACTTTTCACTGTAAACTCAGTGGGGTTTTGTGAAACTGTCTCTTGACCCATTTATATTGGAGGCACTAGCTGAGGTGGTTTCTCTTGATAGCCTCACTGTCTGATTTGATTTCCCAGCGTGTGTGTGTGTGTGTGTGTGTGTGTGTGTGTGTGTGTGTGTGTGTGTAGACTTGTAAAGCTGTGATACAACAGAAGTCTGCCAACAACCAAGGAGTCACAAAGCCTAAAGCCAAAATCCTGTCATGTTACAGACCGTAACATTTTACCATTCCTCATTCGTAACCTCTGTTTTTATCCGTCTGCTTTTATGTGTATATGTATGAATGCTGTGGTATGTGGACCTGGTATCATCCCTTGTAGGAGGCCATTCACTCTGTTATCAGCAAACAACACACGAGGTACGGGCTCAAACCACAAACGATGGCGCCCAAAGAAAAGTCAAACAGTGACCTTTTCACCTAAAGGCAGGATTGATCAGCATTCCAAAGCCTCAGATGATCATACATCCTTTTTACCTCCACACCGAGCATTTGTTTCCCTATTTGCCATTTACTTGTTCTGTCTCATCCATCACTAGACTTTCCACCCCATTAGCCTCTATTTTGTGTTGACATTTTACTTGTTCTTTCTGCTTCTCCCTTTGGGGGTCACCGCACCAGATCATCTGCCTCCTCCTCTACATCCTTGAATCTTTTCTGTGATCTCCCTCTTCTCCTCCTGCCTGGCAGCTCCATATCTAACATCCGTTGTCCAATATATCCACTATCCTTCCTTTGCTCATGTCCAAACAATCTCAGCCTTGCTTCTCCTGGGGAGAGAGAGAAGGGGGGGGGGGGGGGGGACACGCAGCGAAGGGCTGCGGGTCGGATGCGAACCCGGGCCAGCTGCACCACGACCACACGGCATATATGATCGCCTGCTCACGCACACACGTCACCCTTTTCTTGAAAACTGGTATCAGTTCACTTCTTCTCCATTCTTCAGGCATCCTCTCAGTTTCAAGATTGTGTTAAACAATCCGGTTATAAAGTCCACTGATATCTCTCCTTATCTCCACACCTCCACAGGAGGACAAACTGCATTTCCACTCTTTACCCTCTTAATATCTTCCCTCACTTCCTCCTTACTAATCTTCTACACTTCCTGATTCCCTGTCATCCATCCATCTATAATCCATCCTCCTTTCTTTTTAATTTTCTACATTCATCAGATCCTCAAAGTGCTCCTTCCTTCCTCTCAACAGGCTCTCTTCACTCAATAGTACATTTCCATTTCTGTCTTTAAGTGCCCTAACCTGCTGCATATTCTTTCAACCTCGATCTCTCTGCTTAGCCAATCAATGCAAGTCCTTTTCTCCTTCCTTAGTGTCCAGTCTCACATACAACTCCCCAATAAGTCTTTTCCTTTGCCTTTGCCACCTCTCTCTTTGCTGTACATCTAGCCTCCCAGTACTCCTGTGTACTTTCTTCATCTCCCGGACTATCCCACTTTTTTCTTTTCTGTCTCCTTGTCCTCTTTCCTCTGTCCAGAGGAAACACCAGATACCTTCTTGGCAGCGTCCTTCAGCACTTCCGCTGTATTTTTGCAGTCATCTGGTAACTCTTCTCTACCACCCAGCACCTGCCTCAACTCCTCCCTAACCTCTGTGCAACATTCTTCCTTCTTCAGCTTCCACCATTTAATCCTTGCCTCTGCCTTCACTCACTTTCTCTTCTTGATATCCAAAGTCATCCTGCAGACTACCATCGGATGCTGCCAAGCTACATTGTCCCCTGCCACCACCCTGCAGTCTCCTATCTCTTGCACCTTCCTCCACTCTAATACGTACTTATAACACTCTTAAAGTACGTGTTCACTACAGCCATTTCCATCGTTTTCTCCTTAACACCATACAGAACTCCTGATGGACTGTCCAAGGGCAGCCCACCCTTTATGGTGGGCAGGTAGGTAGGTAGGTAACTGGCATGTCTGAGCTGCAGAAGAAACCGCAAAGATGTAGAAACTACCAGCTTGGCCTAATAATAATAATAGATTTTGATTGACTATTTTCTCTAAAGTTTCATGAACTAATGACCAAAATTCCTGGATTTTTGGGCACTCCCAAAGCACATGCACCAATGTCCCTTTATCCTCCTGACATTTCCAACAGGCCGGAGTATCTGACAGACCCACCCTGTACAATCTATATGGTGTCCAGTATACTCTGTGTAGGATCTTAAATTGCACCAGTCTTGTTTTTAGTTCCCTTGACATGTTCTTCCCATTCTTGAGAATTAAGCACCACTCCTCGTCTGTAAAACTAAGGCTTAGATCTGTTTCCCAGGTTCTCTTAAGAGACATGATATTGGGGTCCAAAGCTGTCAACAACATCTTAAAGTAAACTTTTTCACAGAGTGTCAAGTTCAATCCAATCTAACTCTTTTTATTGTAAAACAAAAGAAAACATTATTCCTGACACAAAACAGCAAACATAAATTTGAAAGACACAAAGATTTATTTTTTAAAATTCTGAAATCAAGAAATTTTAAAATTTCTTGATTTGCATGAAGGGTTAGGGTTTATTGTTTTTTTTTTTTTTTTTTAATTGAACATTTTAACCATTTCTATAGGCAATTTTTGGAAAAAAGGTTAGAAGCTGAATGAAAACCATCAGTAACTGGCATTATGACATTTTTAAGATCATTGTCTGAATCACAAAAGCAAAGTTTTGGGATCAAAAATAAATATTTTTAGTTTGTTTACATGTAAAGAACTAGAAAAACATAGTTTAAACCCAAAGACAAGACAAAAGTGGAACTCTGTTACCTAGAGTTATTTATAATTGGTAACATAAGAGTTGTTTGTATGAACCCTCCACAGGGCCTACTGCCTGCTTTATGCTACAGCTTTCCCTTTGCTCTCCTGGTCTGGATCAGTCGCTGATTAGACGTCTTGAATCAAAACGAACAGAACTTTGAGTAATGAGAGCAGCCAGCGCCTTAAGTACAGCAGCATGCAAATTAATGCCCGCAACTATGCGACTGGCATCATTAAAAAGTAATGAGGCAGCCATTAGCTAAGGAAACCAGAAATGTCATTTACATTTGCTTTGGCAATAACAACAATGGCTCTGTTGAAAGAGCAGCTGAGATCATTCTGATGACACTAAGAGCAAAAAAATGCACGGTTACAGATATTCACTAACAAGCTCTGTGAGTCTAGCTTGCAGACAGTGTGCATTATTTTAAAACAAAACAACCACCTGATGCGTGCGTCAGAAGTCAAAGGACGCGGTGGAAATTTGAAAGGAAATAAAAAGATGACACAACCAGGTTTCCTTCTATTCTTGGTCAGCACAGGCAGTTCATCAGTGTGGCATGCTGGGTTTAAAATGCATGTTCGTTTGATAAGAAATCAGATTTGCTTTGCTTTTCTGTGGGTGTGACAATTTTAAAAACCTGAAATGTTCTCTGATTAAATAAACCGTTATTTCAAGTTATATAAAAACAGAGCGTACGTAACTGAGAAGACATCATTTGGCGATGGTCAATTCATTTCCATGAGCTTGTTCGAGGGACGCTTTTTAGCTGATTTGAACGTCGTCTGTCTCACAAACACGTCACTCCACAAACGTTCATTCACCGTGATAACACACAGGTCCTATTGTCCGCGCCTATAGTTTTTAAATAATGTTTAAAAAGTTGAACTAAAATAACTTTCATTTTATGGGCATTTTAATTTTTTGTAAAAGTTTTATCTGTAATGAGAAAATACACAATTTGTCGGGTAGGTGATAATAGTAGAACTGACTGATCAGATTTATAGAGAGTCAAAAGTTGTCTCATATTCATGTATCCAGATCATATCCTGATCAAATGTTGTGATATACTTCTTATTGCAGCAAATGAAGATGATGTGTCTTTCTTCAGCTGTGATAGGGCCAAAAATATCCCTTAAATTGAGTTTCCCATGTTAAATTCAAGCAGCCTGCAAATCCAGAATCTGGATCGGATCCAGATGATGTTCTGGATCACACGTGACTGCTGTTATTTTTTTTCAATTTGGTGTACCATATCAACACACTGGACCTAAAATCACACAACAAACATAGAATCTGGGTAGAAGAAAGTTAGTTTTATGCGGCGTTTTACTGTGAAAACCACAAACATGTTTAACAAATATTTTTATAACTTAAAATTCAAATATAAGTGGCAATTTTCAAAAACTTAAGTACAAATTTAGCAACAACAAAGTTATATATAACTATTTACATTAAAATGCAGGCAGTGCCTCAGCTGTTTTTTTTTTTGTTCAGAACGACCTGGTGTCACAATAAGACACAAATTACACAAATTATTTGTGCCACTCTGACAAACAGTCCCTGTCCACCACAGAGGGGCCCATCTCAGGCCTGACACTTCCAGGTGTGTCACTCCTCCTGTTGTACACCTGGAGACAGCGTTTACCTGTGAGTCTGCCTTGTCCATGACTACACGACAATACACTAAACACACTACACTACAAGCTAACTATACACTCCAAACGCACTCTGTTACGGTGCCAAAATATGTGAGAATTGTTTTAAGTTGAACAACTTTTTAGTTTTGCTTTTCTTAAAAAGTTGCTCAGCAGAGCTTTTGTTGCACACACAGTTCAGGCCTGTCATTTTGGGCTTTCAAAAGAAAATCTATCTAAAGCAAAAGTCAAAAATAAATTATTGTAATGAGTTTCTGCAGATCTTCAAAAAACCGTACTGGTTTCCAATCAGAAGGATTCACAATGCACAGTTCAGTGTACTGCATACCAAATAGTCCAAAAGCAAAGTGAAGTAAAAACCTGATTTCTTGAACCTCTAATAACAGATCTGCTGCATTAAGAGCCAACATGCTGCCATTATAGTATCATTATGTTACCATTAGGACTAAAACAGAGTGGAGGGGTACCCTCTTAATTGATTTATTCCTAAAAACATGAAATCTTTGCTCAAGAATGTCAAACCCTTCCACCAAAGTAAGATTCTCTCTTCAACATAATGGCTGATAAGGCTGATGGCATGCAGTAATATTACAGGCAAAGGCACGGTGTGTATATAATATTCCTGTTTTTTTCTCAAGAGCCTTTGATAAAGTTGTAAATCTGTAGCCAAGACTGTCAGCAGTGAAGGAAGCCAAAACCTGTCAGACCTCACGGTGTTTTATAGCCAGTGTGTGTGTGTGTGTGTGTGTGTGAGTGTGTGTGGGAGGGGACCGTCTGCTCGACAGACCGAGAGCAGCTAGTGTAATCACAGCTGTAGGAGGAGAAGCAAAAACTTCCTTTGTCCCTCGTCATCTTTAGCTCTGTTTCTGTCTTACTTTCCCTTCTCCGTTCTTGCCTGGTTTCTTTGCCCGTCCCTCGATGAGTATAATGAGTATAAGAGGCTAAAAGATAAAGGAAGACTCCTGCTGCCATCTGCGAACTGATGTAATGGCAGCTTTTCCCTCTGAGTCAAACGGTTATGAAACATTTCAGCATTATGCCCCGTCCTCTGTAACCCCCGCTGCTCTGTTTGAATATTCACACCACTGTCTTCTGTAATTGGCTTTTTCTGTGGTAAACACGTTCAGGATGCAGTGTACAGGGGCGGACTGTTGTTTTTTATTCTGTACAGTAAACAGTGCAGAGAGGCGGGATCGATGCGGGATTGTGTTTAACAGACTTTGGCTCCTCACTGCGAGGGTGGGGGTGTGAGCCTTTGTGTGCGAGTGTGGGGCATTAATGCTTGATTCAATGCCTGTGCTCAGCTTTTGTCGTTGACATTGTGGATATTTTTCATTTATCCGCCCATTATTCGAGTTAATATACTCATTCTTGCATCTCATGAAAATTCAAAAGATGCTTGCTTTAGAAAAAATGATGGATCTCATCACAGTTTTTTTAATGAATGGACTTCTTGTACCCATTAACACAAAGATTACAAATCTTCACAACTGAGTGCCTTCCACATACACATTTCCCTGCCCCATTTAACATCCTTGACAGTTTTTCATATACATCAGCCCTCGCTAGCTCACTCACCAGTTTTTTAGGAGTCACTCGGGGCATCATGCAGTTTATGGGAATGTGCTGGCGTCCGGTATTCACAGCTCTGCAGCTGCATTTTTTATTTTTTACTTTTTTTTGGATAGAAATTGGCTCAAAGGGAAGTTATAATTACAGGTTAAAATAATGTGATGTATTTCAGTGAAAATAAAAATGTTTGGCACAGGGAGAAATATTCTTATTTTTTCATCTCCTTTTTTATATATTTGTTGCTTATTGAATCTTCATGAAACAGCTGAACTTTTTCAAAGCAAACACTCTTACCTTCACCTTCCACGTCCTCTCTAGCTCCTTTCTCAGCCCCTTGCGGTGGCTGATGGATAAATACCAAGTTTGTCCATCTGTATCTGGACGTCCCATAAGGATCTTAGCTGCTATTCTCGAACACCCTCGGGGTCGTATCCCATTTTGACCTTGGGACTTCCAGGTCATACTTGGCACAGGTATTCCTGTATACTCTGCCAGCCACTTGGTATTCCCTGCCTGCTAGCATCTTGCACCCTGCTGTTATGTGTTGGATTGTCTGCACCTGGGGTCTTGCCTGGTGTGGTAGCCCTCTGTCGGTCTTGTGTTCAGAGCTTGTTCCTGTGCTGCCATGATTAGTGCCTCTGTGCTGTCCTTCAGTCCAGCTTTGTCCAGCCATTGGTAGGATTTTTATCAGCCACTTCTTCTATCTGCCAGTGGTATCTGTCCTTGATACATATCATACATATATATAATCTCAAGGTAAAGCATTCCCTGCATTATCCTCCTTTTTGATGCGAATGGGGACCATGATTTACAAAATGAATGCCATCTTGTATTCAGTAAGAACTGAAAGTAGCTATTGAGACCATAAACTCATGAGGAAAGTGTTTAGTGAGGTCATACAGTCGGGTAGCAGCAGGATCATTTTCACATCAGCTTCTATATAACCTGACATCTTGTTGCAGCCAGCGCTGTCACCCCTGCTGGCCTTAAGGCACTTCTGTATGGACTGCACTTTTCAGACTCTGTATTTTTTATATACAGTCTGTGGCCACATCCCATAATTTATGGTTAATGTAGCTAACAAACTTTGTGTTTAGTCTGCATAGGAATGACCTCCCTTTGTCTAGTATTCTTGATTCCTAATTTGTTTGTTTGACAATACAAAATAAGCTGTTCTGTATGGGAGCGTATATTTGACCTGGCTGAGCTCTTTTGTTCGTTACTGATCTTATATGAAAAAATAAGAGCTGTGAGAACTAAGCACATCCCAAAGAGGCTAAAGTTGCCTGTATGCTTGTTAGAGGCTCCGTGAAAGCGTCTGTGGATGTTGACAATGGATTTTGCAAAAGCAAATATAATTGCTATTAAAATATGCAGTTATAACACAGACAATCAGTGTTATGAGTGATGGGAAAGGATGGTAAACAGTTTTTCTGATGGGAAAGTGCTGGAGACGACTATATAAATGTACTTTTGGAATGGGATTTCTTTTCCATCTGTGTTATGTCTTATTCTGCAGCAGCTGACGGTCTGTTTATGTCTGTCCTCTCCTTCTGTTTCTCTATAATTGGGAATAGTTCCTGTGTCCACAGTGCTTGTAAGCCAAACATGTCATTCTCTTTCCTCTCTGTTGGTCTGAGTGCTGAATTATCTTATTCGCTCTTCCACTTACTAAACCTTCTGGCTGACAACCCGGCTTCAAAGCTACCGCAATAATCCTGCTTAACGTCCTTTACTTAGCAGCTGAGCAGTTGTTTTACGTATCTCAGAGTAACTCCAATGGAGTAAAGGTGAAGGAAGTGTCTGCTATAAAGAAACACTTCAGAGAAAGCCTGTTTGTTGTGATCCTACTTGTTACTGAGAAGTCATCCCCAAGAAATTCTCTCTTGCCTCACATTTATACACGCGCACACACACACACACACACACACACACACACACTAGAGACTTCTGTCTTGTTATTAATATCGTGATGGCAGCAAACAACCTGTCGACCTGGATAATGTCCTCTCATTAACCTAAAAGGTCCGTCTCAAGCAGGCCATCATTCACATATTCCTCTCATGCAGAGTGCAGCTCCAGAAGGCATCAGAGACGGACGGTGAAGGATTTTGGCGCGGATTCCTTAAGGAAGGTTCAGGTTCAATTTAATCAGGTGTCGGAGCGTCAGCCGACCCAACCGTCCCTCACAATTCCAGTCACTCTGAAGCACTTTGCTCTTGAATCCACTCTGCAGGTGTAATTTTAAAACATTTGATACCCAGGTATCTGGCTGGCCAACACTATTAGCTAGTGCTGGCATTGAATACTGCAGTTTTGTCAGAAACTGGTGGTGTCACAGAGGTGTTGTCACAGCGTCACACATCTGGATCGTTCGCATTAAACTTTGGGAGCAGCCGTAGATTACATGTGATGTCAAATCACCTTTAATGCCTTTAATTAAGTTCAGCCTACTTCGCTCAGTGTTTAATTTTGCCTGCTCAGTTTTCTGTTTCATGACCTCAAGCTCACACTCTCGTCGTTGTTTGGGCTTTTCATGGTCCAGTTGCAACATTAACAGTTCTTTCTGCTGTTCAAATGTCAAATTAGGTGTTTTTGGTAACTCCTTACCTTCGTTACACACACAAATCCCCTCTGTCGCACAAGTTTGCCATAAAAAGGCTTTTCACAGATTCCTTCAAGCGAGACGTGGAAATCTCCACTTTAAAATGATCAGGAATTTTCAACAATTCATCCTTTGTACACTGATGAAGGATTTCTTCAGAGGGAGCCTGAATAAATTCCTCTACCAGAGGAGCCATGACAACCATCCAAAATCACCATGAAGCTTTGAGCCCACAAATGCCTCAAAATCAGCCAAAACACACGGGAGTTTTCCCCAACCTGGTCTATCTAATATAGACTAACTACATACGCTCATCCCCAGTCTTCAGGTGTTACTGGCGAGGGGTACTTCATCACTAAAGCCCAGGAAGTCAGAATAGCCCCTGCTATGTAGTTACCACCAGAAGAAACTGGATGTGATCCCAAGCATAAAGGTGTACTCACTTTTCACCACCACAGTAAAAAAATTTTAACACAACAAAGTCCTCTAATTGCACAAATGGCCAAACGAGGAAACCAAAAGTCTCTCCCAAACCACCAACACATCAGGTGGGACGCTCCTCAATCCACCAATAAGACAGTTTGTCTGCTTAGGCAGACACCAAAAACCCCACAAAACTCACCGGATTCTACATTTTCACCTAAGTTGACGAGCCCCCACCTTTGTCACTGCCCGGCTCTAGGGAAGGACAAAACCGGAAGAGCCCGCACATGACGATAACAAAATGTTTAACTTTACAGAACTAACATAACCAAAAATATGTCAGTCAGTATGTGCAATGTCTGGATGTGTAATACAAAGTAATCAAAGAATCAAAACCCCACATTTTAAAGCTTCAGCGTTGGCATATTGACCACCACCAAATTTTTCCCACCAAAGCTGGATCACACACTTTGTACCTCACAGCAAGCCATAATGCGTCAACCCATTTCAAAACTCTCCAAAGGCACAAACCACACAAACACAGTGAGATGGTCCAGTTTAATAACTGGAAATAAGAGGTAATGTAGAGAGTGTGTGCTGTTACACCGATCAATCGAAGCAGCCATGCTTCTAACTTTAAGCCGGAACAGTATAAAACTGTCTTTAAAAAATCGATTTGACTCGCTTTTGGAGCCGGGCTCGAGTGGCCGTTAAGGATTTGCGGTTTTTGGCGCTTGACTTCGTTTTTCAGGCCCAGGGGTTGCTGATTTTATGTGAGTTGGGTGTGACCGGTGCATCACAGCAAAGCGCACTTAACGTTTTACCTTTGGGGCGCCACATGGCCTTCAACCTGCATCAATCATTTGCTAAATGGCTTTGGGGCAAAACATGAGCGCTGCACTCTCAAGGTCTCAGTGTTGGTCTGAGAGTGCTTTTTTTTTATTCTCTATACCAACTGAACAACTTGTAGCACTGTTTTTAAGAATTCCAAGGAGTGGGGTTAAATACCTGCTTTATCCCTCTCTCTGCTGAAGGAAAAGGAAATCTGAGCGTGTATTTTAGGAACAGCAGGTGTTTTAAATGTATTTTCCAATTTTGCCCGTATGATTTGTATGACATGGCTCCAAAAATATATATATTATTTTTTTAGCTAGTTGAATGGTGGAAAGGGCATGAAGTGTGACTGCTTACTTAAAGCCTTGAATCTGTTACAATGCTTCATGGCGTTAGATGAAGGAAAACTCATTCCCAAAGCTCATTATTGTTGGAGTGGAGCGTTTCAGTGCTACTGATCTGCATTCTCAGGCAGCGCCACTCATTCCACACTGGTGCAACTAATCAGCAGCTCTACATTTTAAATTCAGATTGTTGTTTTGATGACGGCTCGTTCTCCAAGGCATTTTATTGACGCTATTGCTTGTCCTGATTATATTTATTTATTCATTAGTAATGGCTTTTCTTTTTCTTTTTTTCTTTGTGTTTGCATCTACTTCTCATGAGCAAGTTCCAGAAAGTGTTTGAACAGTACACAGTGGAAATGAGTGTATATGCACTTTAATGGTGACTTTAACAGGTGCACCTGCAAAAATCTAATTTTTCTTGATTATGTTAGAACAAACATAGAAAAGATGGCTTATGTATCGTTTAGTGGTGGTCCGCAATGATTCATCTGAAGTTTACGTCTCCATTACTTTTTCCATTGCAATATTTTCTGTTTAGCGCTGACCTCTTTCTTCTCTCTGGTCGCAGGCTTCAGAGGAGGCTTCTCTGCTGTTGTCCAGCCCCAAGATGCTGCTCCCAGCATCAGGCATGCTGCCACCCAGCACCCCGTTGTCTGTGCACCACCAGATCCAACTGCTCCAGCAACAGCTCCAGCAGCAGCAGCAGCAGACACAAGTGGCCGTGGCACAGGTTAGTTTAACACACGCGTTCATCCCCGTGAGAGTGCAGCTGTTTGCACATGAATAAAAATGTGCTTTGCATATATTTAAATTACATTTCATATCGCTCCAGTACCGTCACACTGTGAAGGGCATTACCATAACAAGTAGTACTTTAACCTTGAACATACAGGGTGTTGCCTTGAACGCTGTTATAGTGGCTTCAGTTCCTGGTTTCTATAACTGGTCACTTTAATATGAAGTCACTCAGTCAATTATGCTTGGCTCAAGAATGCATGGCCTCTTTTCTTTGGCATATTGACAGCTGCTAACAATATTTGGGGGCAATATTTTCTTCTTAAAAAAAGGAAGTAAGGAAGAATTTGTTAAAGAATAACAAATACAGAAAAGAAAGTGAATTTAGCCAAACAGATGGATCCTTTTTTAAGGTATAGACGGCTTTTCTGTGGCACAAAAAGATTTTTGTGAATCAACCCAAATAAGCATACAGCGCTATATCAAGATTGCCAAGTTTATCCTCTGAAAAGTGATGAAAAGTGACAACTGTGTCCTGATTGTAATTATGGCACCTTTAAATCATAAGAATTTTGACAGAGAAAACATATAGGCCCAACCAGACAGTTCTGGTTGGGCCTATATCCTTGTAGACTGTCTTCAGGTGCTTAAGTAAGACAGGTGCAGTCTTATGGTTAAACTTGCAGAAAGTAAGAGGAGACAAAGTCTTGTAGCTACGAGTCAGTGTGATCGCTCATATATTTATTTCATGTATAGATCCAGAATAAAATGGAAATAGAGCAACAGTCCAGTACAAGCTAATGAATTATGAATAGTGTACCGGTACACTGGTTGAACAGCAGGTGGGTGAGGCTTCTGCGCTCAGAGCTGTGGCTGTGTGCCTGAGATGACCGCAGTAAGGAGATCTGCTCACCCTGCTATCATACAGAATAAAAACTAGGTGGGGGAGGGGGGCTGAAACTCACAGAGGCTACTTCTACAGACTCACTGTTTTAAACTTGGGCCATTTTTAATATGAGCATCCATCACTATAATAGAAGCATGTATTACCTAAAATAAGCCAAAAGAATAGTAGGCCTCTTTTCATTTTTTATTAACAGTCAATGCTGAATTCACTGGGGGGGGATAATCACTGGAACGACTCGAGGGTCAGTGATAAATTAAGGAGATCCACACATGCCTGTGGACTCAGAGGGGGGGAAAAAGCACCAAGTGCATCCAGCGTGAGACATCAATCATCCAGTTTGAGTGGCTGTAGTGGGGGGAGTGAACAGTGACAGAAACGGCTTTGGGCTTATTAGCTGGATCAACACACACAGAGAAGACCTAAAGATTATAAAGTGCCGTTTCATAACTCAACACACGCTCTTTCTCGTACACACTGCTCACTCATACTGCTGACCCAGAAGTGTCCCAGACAGTTAAATTCAGACGTCTCACAGCTTCTAGAGGTGGATGCAGAGGTCCTGATTAAACTGCCGGGCTACACTGAACTTAGCTGTTCTCATCTTAACCTGAATAATGCCGAACAAACTGCTGCCACAGCTGACAAAGCACACGTTCAGACTGAGTGTGCCCATACATAGGTGCTGTCGATTACACACTAATGAGGCCAAAGGTCGCTGCCCACTGGCAGAGAAATTAGTGTGTATATTTTTTTAATGTATCAAAACTGCTTTGGCTCATAAAGAATTTTCTCCTGATGTGAAATGTTTCAAACGAGTGCGTTTCAGGCTGAGGCGTTTGTGTCTGACCTTGGTTCCTTTGCCATTTAGCAAGGTTTCCCAAGTGATCTTAACTTGTCTGAGCTGCTGTAGCAGTTCGCTTCCACACAGCATCTAAATTAGTTTCTGCTCAGTTTATTTCCTTAAAGGCTTCTGGCTGCACTCGGCCGTTTCTGCCATCCATCTCTGCAGTGGTAGTGCTTAAATTGCTATCTCAGTAATCGATCAAATAATTGACAGAAAAAATCTAATATTGAGACATTTAAGGCCCAAGTTCACAAACTTTGGGAGGTCCAAACTGCTGCAACACCCAGCAGCACTAAAGTATGTAGACTACTTTACTTGGCTCACTTGGTTGGGCTTGTATCCCCTTATCAGGGTCATCATGGAAGCATATTAATTAATATTAATTCATTTAGGTGCAAATTATAAAGCGACTATTCAAATACGGCCACCTCCATATCTGTCAGTGAAGCGCCTGTAAGGATGACATACTGTACGGTCAAGTGACTTCAGGCCACACTCGGTGCTGCTACCATTGTTTTCTATCCGATGCTCACCGTTGACAAGGACAAAGCCTTTAAACTTAACCCACAAAGTCTGCATCAGAAGCGCCGCTATTATCCATTCCAGGGTGCTGACTTCCACACCATCGAGAGGCTGCAATTAGACCAATATGCTGATTTAAAAAATCATTTGTTTTCTTTCAGATGTGCGAAACATTAACAGATTTCCCTAACATTTGCGAACTCCTGTTTTGTAGCCTCAAACTGAGCATCGTAGCTCTTTTGACTTTTGGAGCCAGAAATTACCACATAACAGGATGGACTTCTAAGTTATCAGCTAATGCTAGCTAGCTTGGTTAGTAGACACACATGTATGATAAGAAGATTGATGTAACCTATAAATAAGAGTCGACAATTTCCCTCACCAAGACTGAGTTTTGACTTTCGTGGAGGGGCTCAGAATTAGTGTTTGGCCACCACCGTGTTATTTTATTGAAGTTAGACATGACCATATCTGAACAAGAGGGTCAGGTGGTAAGTTATTAGCAAACACTGGTAAGGGTGGTTAGCAAGCTACAACCATAAACTGTATCAATCCACAGACACACACGTCTGCCAATTAGTGCTAACAGACTGATTAAAGTAACTGAAGACAGTTGACTTGTTTTTGGAGCCAGCCTCAAATGGACTTTAAAACTTTAAAATGTAACTATAAAGAGGACGGTTTCTCTTATTTTCTCTTGCTTTCTTTTCAGAATTTCAACATGTACACACATACACACACACACACACACACACACACCTTCATCTCCTTGATCAGTGTGCTGAAGTGAATCTCGTGAGGATTAACCATTCGTAATGACCGACAGTTTGCCAGCAGAAGTGATTTGGGCTGTTTGTGGCTCATATATATATATATGTATTTATATATTTAAACTGTCGGTCATTACGAATAGTTAATCCTCACGAGATTCACTTCAGGCCCCGTGCGTTCTCTCTCATTGTTCCAGTCAGACGCTGTCTCTCTGATATGTAAGCACAAACTTGCCTGAGGCTATTTCTTGGCAGTATTAATAAGGAAAACCAGCTAACTCTAGTAATGAAGGCCAAACAGTAGAAAATAAAAAGGCTGCATGGATCTGCCCAGATAGTCCTCATTATGGATGTAGACGCAGAGGAAGAAAGGGATTAGGCTGGTGTCTCAGCCATATAATGTGTAAAAATGTGTGTGCGCGCACACGCATGTCTTCATATCTTTGTGTTTTGTGTAATTAAGAGTTCCACAACTTTTCAAAACAAATAGCCGTCCCTGGTGTCTTTGCTTCAGTTTCACACCAATAAATTAAAATGACAGTGTCGGGTTTCTCTGGATGCGCTGAAAGAAAATAGTTGAAACCATTTCGCTGGATAACAAAGTAACCTACTTAGTCATGTTTTAGGCAGCTCTAGTTCTTGTTTATGATTTTAGTGTCTCAAACAGCGAATCCCCGCTGATTTTAGAGCTGTCAGACTTGAGTGTACAATTCCTGTCACGCAATAACAAATCAACCACCCACAACTGTGATAAACAAAGGCAGAAAAAAAAAAAATGAAGGACTCTGAGTTTCGCCAGTATTAACATAAATTTAATAAATTACCTAAGGATTTGAAATGGGAGTAGTTCAGCCAAAAATACTGAAACGCGCTTTATGCAGTTGCACTATATACGGAACAGCTTTTTAAAGGTAAAACGTGTTTGCCCGGCTTTGACATTTTTGCCCGCTAGGAAAAGTTTTTGTTTTGCAGCGTGAGTGAACCAACTTTTTTAAACCTGCTGTATCAGTCAGATCGGTGAGAAAGACACGTTATTGTACACTGGAATCATTCCATGAAGAGTCAGTCAGTGCCCACCTGACCCCTGCAGAATAGGCTGTGTTTGTTATACAGTAACTTCAGTGTATTTAGTGAAGTCGCCTCTGTATTACAGAAATTGCAGGGCCTCAAAAGTGCGTGACGTTTCCTAGTTTGCTCTGCTGGCCGCATCCAGCTCCATCCTGAGTTCCAGCATCCGTGTCCAGAGTCCTGCATTGGGCTCCTCGTCCTGTCTGCCACACAGCGGTTCATGACACACACGAAGTACAAACTCAGCATCGATATCATGGGAAATATAGCTTCAACACCAAAACTACACCAAAGTAATATCTGTGACAGACCCGAGCATTGATGCCCCGGATGTTTTATCGGCTTTTTGATACTTTTCTGGAGAAAACTTGAAAAAGTAAATTTTTGAGTCAGTGTCACCATATGGCTTATGACTGTGGTGTGCCACATAGCTGTAAGCTATATACACCATATAGGTTATATCACCATTACCAACACTGGAGCATAGTATAGTGTGGTTTGGATGCATCGTTGCATTGATTGAAAGCTGCAGGTCCTGAGGAAGTGCAGTTTGAGCATGCAGAAGGATCTGGATCAGAGGGTCTCAAGATCAACAGTCGCTCAGAGTATAAGCCAGCAAATAAGGGCTTCAATAAGATGCCCCCCCCCCCCTTTAGATTAGCATATTCCCGAGGTTTTAATATTTCTGCCACAAACTGATTAAGAAAACACCAGAATGCAGAATCAGGTGACTGTCAACATTTCCTAATGGCGAATCCTCCCAGACTCCCTGCCAACTATTAACTACCACTTTTTACTTGAGGAAATAAGATGTTGATTTAATCTCTTCGGATTCTATTAATGAATTTACTGATTAAAAGAAAAAAATGAATTTTTGTTTTTGGGAAAGATTCAGTAATTTTTTTTAAAGCCAATTTGTGTCAGTCTCTTTAACGTAATGAGCTCTGTTCCCTGCTCTGTAAGCTGAAAATCGCAGGGGTTTGGCACAAAGACACATCTGAAGACCAAAATCAGAATATTCATCCATATGAAAAATAATTGCATTGATAATTTCCTTTCCGTTTCTCCCCGTTTGCAAATCTTAGCTTGATAAGCTCGCAGCTGTATTGCAGAGTGATGGATGAAAGCAATACGGCAGCGTTTTTGTCCCAGGTTATTATGAAATTACCATAAGGGGTGAAGAAGAGATTACTTTCACTGTGACCCCATGTGCTGCTGAAAATAACTGTGACTTTGAGCTGCAACCAGGGAACTGGAAAAATATTCTCACAGTTGAACCCTGCTGCAGAGCCCGAGCAGAGGTCACAGTAAATGGAGGTAAATTAGTGAGCTAGCCAACACTAATCACGGCTCACTTAGAGATGAGTGGAAGTGGAGATGTTTAATGAAGTCTTGAAATCGAGGGAGATACGGTAGCTATCTGTTTCAGGACAGCTCTTGTCTGCAGCTGCTGCTCAGCCAGTGCTTAATGGAACCTGACTTCTGGCTCTTGGTCTCGTTTCGCTTGTTTCAGAGCTTCTTTTAGTCATTTTGTGCTTCTGTTGTCCATTTTTACTTCTTTCCTATCATATCCTACTTTTATTTTTTCCCTCTTCTTCCATTCCTCTTTCCCTTCCATTTTGTCTCACTCTGTTTTACACATGCAATTCTGCTCCCTCCATTTCTCACACACTGTTGCTTTTCTGGTTCTCTCTCACTTCGTCATGCCCGCTCTTGCCATCTTACCCATATTACAAGTATAAGCGCATTTCTAATGGTTTCTTTATCATTGCACCAGCAAAATGATCATTTTCCCTTCAGCCCTATCCTCAAATGAGATAAAAACAGACGAACCACTGCTGGAAGGGTTTCAGACACTTCCAGATCAAAGGGACCTGGCGTGGGTGGGCAATGCCATGATGATAATCTGGTGTGAAGAGTACATCCTCAGCAACCAACCCTGTGCAGTCACAGCACACAACCAAGAGATTTAATCCCCTTACACTACCAATGGGAGAGTCGCTGTGTCTCAGTCTGAAAGGGAAATGGAATCGTTTAAACAGATTCACCAACAGTGTTTCTACAGTTTCTGCATCTTTACAACACTGGTCAATCTTAAGCTGCTTTCACACATAAACTAGAATTATTCCCACAGCTGTCCTTACGCGTGCAGCGCACAGGAGGTCTGCTTCAGACACAGTCACACAACTGGGAATGCTTTATGTGGCTTAGATGAGGGAATGCTTGACTAGAGGGGGGCCTACAGGAGGCAGCACACGGCCCTAGTGGTGATTGCATGTATTAGCATTTGTATGAGATATCAGATTTGGTGCCTAAACCTAGCCAGTGTATAAACATGAAAGTAAAAAGCAAGTCGTAACAACATTTTAATTCCAAAGACAACTCTCCAACTTGCATGTCACGGTTGAGAGTCAGTTGGAGGCTGCCTCAGCCAGCCCTCGGACCTCCTAATGAACTTTTTGTTGCAGCCAGGAAAGTCGCTGCTCATTACTTCAGTTTTACAGGATGGAATGGCCTCCTTTGAATGAGGTTATAACAGCCTCCTAATAGTTGGAGGAGCCCACATACTGATGATATGTCTGGCATGGATAACAACTGATGAAGGTTGTTCACTGGGCTGATAACAATCAAACTGCGGTTTAAAGCAGAAACATTGTAAGCTTGTATGCACTGAGTTAATGAATCACTGGTGTGTGACTTGGGAATAGAGGAAAGTAAAAGAGAAAGCCCTGTGGAATTTCGACATGATAAAGTTAGTTAGAGACAGATGCTCTCTGCATTGTGAAGAGGAAATGATGGAAGGATGGAAAATAGGTACTGAGGTTTCACACTGTTGTGAAAGAAGGAACTGGGAAGATCAAAACCGTCCTTGGGTGCCGTTCTGCCGGGAATCAGTTTTGAACAATGAAAGTAATAAAAAGACAGAGAGATGCTGCTCGCTAATTAGAGATTTAACGAGACGTTTTAGGTGCTTGAAGCTCCTTCACTTTCACGACACTCAGATAAGAGAGCAGAATGGATTGGGTAGCAGCAGGTTTACTACCAAGGGACCACCGCAGTGAAACACAAGTGGTACACCTTTTAATTGGCTCTTTGTCTGAGTTCTCCTCTTCGAGGAATAGCAGCATCATTGGATTGGGGGGGGTGGTCTACAAGCGAATTGTTATTGTCTTTCTGCCTGACTGACCGTGCCCATTCTTGCTTTGCTGAGCGTTTACGCCAACCTGTTTGTTCATGGATTTCACTGCAGACTAGTTTAAAGACTGCAGGTCTAAATCCAGTCTGTGTGAGATTTTTGCAAACTGAATACAGTGTAATTACTGAAATGAGTGTTCTATATATCAGGTTGAAAATAGTGCTGGAACTATCTGTTGCAGCATCGATCCATACAGTGAATAGTTTCTTTTCCATTACTGGGAAACATTGTGCTTTCTGGCACAAGTAAAGTAAAGCAAATCTCGAAAAGAATTGCTTTACTTACTCAGGCCCTTTGGCCCCTGCAGAATATATGCCATTGACAAGTTTCCTCCAGCACGCTCTGTTCTGGGCCCTCGGACCAAGTTCAGTCCAGCTTAATCCCATTCATTGAATCTCGCTCTCCAAGTCCCTCCTCCAACTATTCCTCGGACAACCTCTTCTCCTTTTCTCCTGGGAGTTCCAGGCGAGTGCTGGCCGTATGATGTTGCTTGCATGCTTCCGCAGAGTGTCTCCTAACCACCTCCATTTCCTCTTTATCTGCAGTGCTACTGCCCCACCCACCAACCATTCTGTGCCGTCTTAATCATTCTCCATGTTTCTTCATCATAGAGCTGGGCAGACTTCACATTGGATGCAAGAATGCAAAGTTTAGTTCTTATAGTAAGCTCTTTTGAAGCTTAGATATATTCTTCAATACAAGATACACTGCTCTAGCCTTCCCTATCCTCCTTAGCACATCCCTCTCAGTACCTCGATACTGTTTACAATACTGCCGAGAAACTCGTTCACATCCTCCCAGTGTTGTCTTCAGCTATGGCAGGTACTTTGCTTGTGGTGTTTATCCTAAACACTCTGACTTATATAGCCAGAATACACTGAATTGGCAGCCAGTTGAGTTGATTCCCCAACTGCAAAGAGAAATATCACAAATGAGTTCCACTCATCAGTGCAGACTGACTCTCGTTGTAACTTGTTGGCAATCTGTGTGCATTCATAAGATGCCAGTTATTTGCAAAACTTTGCGAGAATGAGAGTGATTGCAGACAGTCTGAGTCATGCCGGCATTGTTTGGTGACATGTTGTCTCCTACCAGGCAATGTGCAATCACCTTGCAATCGAAAGTGGTGGTTCTGAGGTTGAGGATGTTGCACGCTCAACCTATGGGAGACCAGTTGGTTGCCCACAAGTACTTTTGCGAAGGGAAAAATATTAGAAGCAGTCACTGAGTAAGCACCAGTTATTTCTTTTTGTGTTTTGTCCTAGTTGTTAGGAAGTTGCTGTCTGTCTCTTTGAAAGAATATTTATTTGATGTCTGTCTGCAGTCGTAGTTGTGTTGCAGTATGGTGTAACTTCATTGGTTGTTTTTGCTTTACTTAAATTATTATGTTCAATGTGTCAGTATACTATTTCCTATTCTTGAGTTACCCTGTTAGCCTACAAATCGGTTCCATTTAAACCTGAAATATGGAAAGTAGGATTCAGCCGATGATTAGCGGAGTGGCCTTAGAGGCCTGGAGGATACACACAGCGATAACACTGAGTGTAATTACAGAGCTGCAAAATGGAAAGTCGGTTCCATCATTCATAAATTAACTGATATTTCACTTCAGGTTTAACAACGGAAAGCAAATGAAATTAACTACAGGTGGACAGACAAAAAAGACACACTGCTGAGCAAAAGGTAATAATCTTAGAGGTCAAGCCAGAGTAACTCAGGGCTCATTATCTATCATCTCATCTATTTTCAGTTCTATTTTTACACTTTATCTGTGGGATAAACTGGAATAAAGTTTAAATCTAACCTTGTGTGGCCACTTCAGAATGAGGCATTGTGCTGTTTTTGATCAGATATCTCAATGATAAAGCTTAGCTCTGACTTTTAAAAGAAATGAGTTTTTTTCCTAGCTTATTTGGCTTATCTTATTTGTTCGCTACAGTTTTTTTTACATTGAATTATTCAGTGTCCTTTTAGCAGCCACTGCAACTCAATGAGACATTTAACCAAGGACAGCTTCAGGACAAATGTTACTCTTGTGGCGAAGGCCTCGGTATAAACCATGGAGGAGTGGCTGATGTGCTATTAGAGCTGTCAGCAGGGCAGCACAAGTCAGAGTCAAGCTCCTCTCTTCCATAGCTCAAGATGGGGTCCTGTCTGCTGTAAATTCAACCACCACAGCCATCATCAGAGTGCCCGTCTTTACTAATGAGGTCTGCAGAGGCCAAACACAATCTATAATCACCTCTGTTTGTTGAGAAGTACAGGGATAATGGAAGTAGATGACTGTCTTCCCTGACACTGTCTGGCCAGTGGATGTGGGAGAAGAGGAGGATTGGCTCTCTCCCCCCCACTGCCTCCTCATTAGAATGACGAGGAAGTGATGAGTCAGTCTATTACAGAAAAGTGGCAGGGAGGAATAAATGAGAAAATGGAGAGGTAGGAGAACAGAGACACAAAAGAAGCACAAGTTGCAGAAACAGAGCCATAAATGGAATAATACAACCATCCTATTTTCCATAAAACCATTGCTTTGTGTACAGTTGCAAAAGATTAATGTACACAAAGCAGCACCAACACAAAATACCAAAACCTGCAGTTCCTCAAATGCCCACTTGAGGCTGGTGTAGAGGGGGAGCCGCTCTGCGTAGCCTCGCATGCACAACTTTACAACCGAAATAAATCAGTTTATAGCCTGGTACATGTAACAGTTTTGGTCCCTTTAATCAATTTCTCCTTCATGACACCTGTCATTTTATTTTTTGTTTTGCTGCTAGCCATTACAATATAATTATTTAGAGGGTAATAATGTAACTAACACTGAAATAACTGCTTGAGTAATTAATCACGCCATCCTTTCAGTCAGGTGAGCAAGCGATTGTAAGATGTCTGCGTGAACCGCTGAAGCGTCGGGCAGTATCCATTATTTTTGTGGGACTTTTTGGCAGAATTGTTAATAGATTAAATCTCTCAATTAAAAGTTCTAATTCAAAGAGAGAGATTCTGAGCTGCTGCATAGATTAATTGGTGTTTCTGATATCAGTCCATGTAACTAATTCATATTTGATTATAAGCTTAGAAAAATGATTTCTAGAGTTAAGTTCCCCTTATTAATTTATGTATTAGTTTAATTAGCAGCAACACTGAGCATTAATAAACACTGCTATGGATCTGCCAAAAGCTCATCACCTGGTCTGATGTTACACATTTGCAGAAAGTTAGCTAAAATATGACCAGCAAAAATTAAAGTTAGTCAAAATTCCCTAAAGGAGCTCATTATGTGATGCTGTTACGCTCTCATTAAAGCCCCACTGCACGAGCACCGCAGCTGTGACAGTGAAGCTCTTTCTGCAGGTTTTTCTGCAGAGCAAAGCTGCGTTTCATAGCGCCGGAGTGGCCTTGGTCCATTGTTCCAACCCTGATTACAGTTTGTTTTGTAGTTTTTGCCTTCTTTCTTTAACGTGTGTGACCACTGACGTCAGCCGAGCCAAGAGCCTTCGTGCTACCACGGTAACACGTTCTGCGCTGCTGCATCGAGCTGAAATTAGAAGCTAGGGAAGGATTAGGAGTTTCAGTAACTTACACCTCCATACGAGGCCCCGTCATTCACAGTGCTCTGAAAATACACTGTCAGCCCTTCGCTGCCTTCCTGGGATTGTATGGGCAACAGTTCATGATCACTTTGGTACTGATTAAGCTTCTTATAGGTGAAAAACCTTACTGACAAGAAGCTGTTAAAAAAAGGAAAGAAACCAGTTAATTGGCACTGTTTAACATTAAAATCCATGCAGCATTATTGGGTAGAAGGATGTTTCCCACTTTTTTGCTCAGTGATTCTTCGTCTGTTAAACAGCTGATGTTTGAAGTACTGCTGGACCATGTTCAAAGTCCAGGGTTAAACTTAATCAAATTATTGAGAGCTCCCTCGCCTCCACTGTCAGAAAATCATTAATAAGTGGTCTCCTTTAACACACCGGCTCTCTTCTGAACCATTCTTGTGATTTGAAACCTTGAGAATTTCTCCTTTGAAACTGTTGAAAGCAAATTTGTGCTCTGGATGGGAGATGGCTGAACAGGGTGGGAGGTGGGACCACTAACATTTGATTTGAGGAGTACTTTGAAGTCAAACCGGGGAGTCGTCGCTGCTACAAACGCTATGAGTGTGTGTGCGCATGTGTGTGTGTTTGGGCACTGACTGAACGGTTTCTTTCTCCCCTTCCTCTCCTTTTATATCAGTGATTCAAAGTATAATAGAAGTTGAGCCGTTCAGTCTTAAATTGAAATGGAGTCTGAGCTTTAATCTGGCAGACCACAGCAGGCTGTAGCATTAAGGTTACACGAGGATCAGAGCTGCCAAACGAGCCCCATTGGTCTCGTAATAAAAGATAAAGCTGCAGTAAATATAGCACAAAGAGATTTCATCTATCAATAATGTTTTGCCTGTGTGTGTGGTTTTTAACTTTTAGATAATTTAGTAGAAATACAGATCGAGTTTCAGAAGGTTGAGTCAAAAGAGTTATTTAAACATTTGCTCATGCTTAATTAACTAAAAAAGTTATAAAAATAATTGAAACTGGTAAAAAAATGTAAGTAAAGTTTAGTTATATAACGCTTTTCGAGAACAAAAGTCATAAAGTGCTTTCCGATATAAAATAAGGTACAATAATTACAAAAGTATAAATGGATCAAGCTAAATAAAAGCAAGCCAGCACAGGTGGGTCGTAAGCTTCTTTTTAAAGGTCCTCTGATCTTAAATCTAATGAAAGAAGTTCCACAGCTATATTTCCACAGAGAAATATATTTAAGACGGAAAATGTTCTGCAGATGAAGTGGGTCCAAGATCTTTGCATTTTGAAATGATCGAAATCTAAAGAATTTTACTGAGACAATTAATAATAATTAAATTGCGCACTTTCACCTTTTGGTTCCAAAATTTGTATTTGTTTTTTCCTGAAAAAGAAGATTGGCTGAAGATAGGCTGATGGAATTGCTGCATACAAAACAGACTTACCCCAAAGGCAATGAATAAATTAGAACAAATACACAACTGTAAACACTGAAGACGCACTAAAGAACACAGCTGAAGATAGAAAAATTCCAAAATAAATTAATGTTGAAGATTTTTCTGTATAACAAAAAACTCTTTGCAAATTCCCACCAGATTTTCACTGATTGATCCGTTTGCCTCTGACTGAACAACACTCAGACAATCTGCTGGGTTTGCTGTTTTTTTTCCCTCTGTGTGGCTTTGATTGATGAACACAATGAAAATATGATGTGATCGATCAATCACTGCCACCTCCTAAGCTGAGTTAGCCACATCCGAAAGCCTCGCATCTCACAATCAGTGTAGTTACTAGAAGACGTCTTACACGTGACATATTCACCATGTAATTGCATACATTTTGCTGTGTGCAAATCCGCTTTGTATTTCCCCCGAAGTTCCATATTTTAACAGCCAGAATTTTTTTCATACATTTCTCTCATATTTGATGAAATGACAGCTCTGAGAGGAAATATTAAATCATAATTTTGGTTTGTTTTGTAAAATTCAGTTTACAAAAATAGTGCTAAAAATTCAGATTACAGCAATAACAAAGAAGAATATCAAAACATTTAACTTAAGTACACTTGTACATTGAATGTCTTCTCAAGGCTAATTAAAATGAGCTTGTATATAACTTGAGGATAAAAAAAAAAACACAAAAAAAGGGTTCATTCTCTGATGTAAGGAGTGGTTGCAGAACCTGCAGGCAGTTTGCTGTCTTCTTTTCACGTGTACCAGGTGTGAAGGAGCCAGAGCTCGTGCAGCTCGTGCTCGATGCTGCAGTGACTGCACGTTCAGATGCTGATAGAAATCTGCCCTGTCTCTTAAGCTGTTAGCCCTGTGCTGTTTGACTGATTCTGGTTTTCTTGTGGAGCTCAGACTCAGTGGTCTCTGTGCTGGGGGAAGGAGATGTATCAGCATTTTATTCAGCTCTCTTTAGCTTGTCAAATCTCTCAATCTCGTCCTCTGACCGTCATTACGTTTCTCGCTCCTGGAAAGCAGGCTCAGATAAAAACGCGTGTTGCGTTGCTATGACAACAACCTTGAGTTGTCATGTCATTAGCTGCAGAATAACTGTAATTACACAGAGCCATTCAAAGCATGTAAATTAACTTTTTATGTCCTTTTTTTTTCTCCTGTTGCTAAAATGAAATTGAATTGTTGGGAAGGTCAAAACAGTTTGGCCTTGGTCTTCAAACAGCGTGGTGTGTGGTGCATTGTTTTGTTTGGGGAATTCAGATAAGAGGAGCAGCGCAGCAGCCTGGGGAAAAATGTTTGTGTGAGGTGGATTAGGGTCTGCCTCGCTCATTACAAAGAATCTGTTTCTCTGCCTTCCTTTTTCCTCCTCCTCATCAAACTCTTGACCCTTCACGTCTTCTCTTGCAGGTCCACCTCTTGAAGGACCAGCTGAGCGCGGAGGCCACGGCTCGGCTGGAGGCCCAGGCACGTGTCCACCAGCTGCTGCTCCAGAACAAAGACCTGCTGCAGCACATCTCCCTGCTGGTTAAACAGATCCAGGAGCTGGAGACCAAGATGGCTGGACCAAATTCCAGTGAGTGGATTGCACAAAAAGCTCATACGCATGCATTGCTGTATAATCCAATTTATACACATATATACCCATTTTATGGTAATATAAAAGGACAGATCTACTGAACGTACAGGGGGCAGAAAAACAGGTTGCTTTGGGCAGGTTTGTAAATTGTGACCTGTATCAGTCTTTGCTGGCAGTCAGTAGGAAATGTAATCTCCTCCATTATCTGTAGTTAGTAGTTCTTTCTTAATAAAAAGACACATCATCTAGATGATAATTTTTGTATCTCTAGTGTATTTATCAAGCTATGCAAAATTTTACCTTCATATTCTAAATATTTTGTGGATTAGAGCCCCTCAGAGTACATAGTGGTGGCTTGAAATTTGGCACATTTTAATTAACATTATTTTTTCCAGCAAGTGCAGGAGACATGAAATTTTCAGTGCTGAAAAACACATTTAATCTCTGTAAAAACTAAATCAACTTTACATCCTCTCCAAGTCTCACGCTCTTAAGTCTAAATCTTTTTTTGGTAACAGTTTTTGTGTCACCAACTTCAGTATCATGGCATAAATTGTATTTTAAATAGCAAAACTGCACCAGTTTACCCCCGAGTCACACTAACTGTCAGAATGCTCGAAGCGCAGGTCGAGGAGGAGGAGTAGCAGCAATCTTCCATTCCAGCTTAATTAACCAAAGACCCACACAGAGTTTTAATTCATTTGAAAGCCTGACTCTTAGACTGGTCCACCGTAACTGGAAAATGTAAAAATTTGTTTTATTTATTCTTATCTATCGTTCACCTGGCTTCTGAGACTTTTTATCAGATTTAGTGCTCAGTTAAATAAAATAATTATAGTGGTGATTTTAACATCCATGTGGATGCTGAAAATGAAAGCCTCAGCACTTCATTTAATCTGTTATTAGATTCAATTAGCCTCTCTCAAAATGTAAATGAGCCCTCCCACCACTTTAATCACACTCTGGATCTTGTCCTGACATATGGCATATAAACCGAACATTTAACAGTGTTCCCTGAAAACCCTCCTTTGTCTCATCATCTCTCAATAACATTTAAATTTACAATAATGAGGCGCCGGGGTGACTCAGTGGTTGAGCAGGCGACCATATTCATATGCAGCGTTGCGGTGCAGGCGGCGCAGGTTTGAGTCCCAACCTGTCGCCTATTTCCCGCGTGTCTTCCCCTGTATCTCTCCTCCCGATTTCCTGTCACTCTCTATTAAAGCCGCTGTGGCCAAAAAAATAATAAAAATAATAATTTACAATAATGGATTACACAGCAGTGTGGAACAAATATCACTACAGTGCAAATCTTTCTGAAAGTGCTGTAACTAAGTTTAAGGATATAATTCCTCCATTAATGTGCTCTTCACTGCCATGGTGCAGAGCAGCTACCTAAACTCTACTCCCACAGGGGTTGATTACCTCGTCAGTAGTTTTAAATCCTCGCTGCGTACGACTGTGGCTGTTCTGAAAAAGAAAGCTTCGAATCAGAAGTGCCTGACTCCGTATAACTCACCAGTGCTCAGCCTAAAGCAGATAAGCCGTAAACTGGAGAGGAAGTGGCCTCTGTCTAATTTAGAAGATCTTTGTTTAGCCTGGAAAAAGAGTTTTTTGCTCTATAAAAAAGCCTTGTGTAAAGCTAGGACATCTTACTATTTATCACTGATTGAAGAACAACCCCAGGTTTCTTTTCAGCCCTGTAGCCAGGCTAACAAAGAGCCGAGTATTCCTTTCAATTTAACTAGTAATGAGTTCATGGATTTCTTCACAACTAAAGTTTTAACCATTAGAGAAAAAAAATGATTCATAACCATCTCATAGGCATATCTTTGTGTACAGCTACTTTCAATATTACTGAGAGACTCTTCCTCTAAAATTGATCTTTAATTGATCTTGAGTTAACTTCAATAGTTACTTCCTCCAAACCATCAGCATGTCTATTAAACGCCTTTCCTACTAGATTGTTCAAAGAAGTCCTATCATTAATTAATGCTTCAATCTTAAATATGATAAGTCTATCTTTATTAATTGGCTATGTACCACAGGCTTCACAGGGTGACAGTAATTAAACCATTACTTAAAAAGCCATCACTTGACCCGGCTGTCTAAGCTAATTAAAGGCCAATCTCCAGCTTTCCTTTTCTTTCAAAAACTCCTGAAAGAGTAGTTGTAAAACAGCTAACTGATCATCTGCAGAGGAACTGTTTATTTGAAGAGCTGATCTATCCATGAAGCCAGATGACACACATCGATCAGTTAAACTGCAGGAATGTCTTAAAGACATAAAGACTTGGATGACCTCTAATTTCCTGCTTCTAACAGGTGAATGGACAGGTCAAAACAGGTTAGCGCATCTGACATGTCTCCTTTATGCCTACATTTTGATACAAGGTCCTTCTTTGTCAAGGTAATTTTCTACGCCGGAGCAGGAACGTTGGGTGTAAAATAACTCCCTTCATTTAAGCATTCATTGATCCTAGAGTTTCCGAGCCTCTGAGAACGTTCCTGCAGCATAAAAACAGCTGCAGCCACTGATGCTGCGGACCCTTAGTGAAGGCAAAGTGAAACTATACCAAGGAAATAATATGGTAAAAAGCTAAACTGAATCATCTGTACGTGAGATGTCGCACAGAACAGCCGTTTGGTCACACCAAAAGTGCCGTGACAAACAAGCAAACTGACAATGGTAGTGACAAGAAAAAGTGAAAGACAGGCATGGCGGAGGCAGAAAAAGGCATTAGTAATTCTGCATCGCACTCTAGCTCAGCACACATCACTGTCAGGCATGCAGAACAGACACCCAGCAACACACAGATGCACAAAAGCATTAAAAAGCAGGCATGTCCAGTAAGAGAGTGGGTAGTGTTCATGGATCAACCTCTCACCATTACCCCCGTCTGCCCTTTCCATATCTCCCCCTCAGCTCCACACAGTTTTCGTCCTCCTCTTCTACTGTTTACACAGACAGTCTTCTCAGCCCTATCGCAGCCCTTTGACGTGTCGCCCTGCAAGAGACAATCTTTATCTTATCAGACAACATTTCAAACATTCATTTCCACCTCTGCATTTTGAATATTTTAATATTCACTTCATTTCACACACAAGGTCGGTGGAGCTTTTCTATGTGCTCATTCAAAATATATCCGAGTGGAGCTGAAAGAGATTTTTCTAAAGCACTGTGATAAGCAATGGTAGCTTCTTTTCACACATCACACAGCAATAGAACTTTCTCACAACATACTTTGACATGTCAAACGCACACACTGCTAACATCATAAAAACTACACTTCATCTTCAAGGTGTCAGTTTCAGCACTTTGGGATTGCACATGATAGCCCACTGGCATAGCTTATTGCTGCACTTTAAAAAGACAGATCTAGTCTGAGGTTATTAGTTACACCTAACCTTTTTCTTGCTGTGGCGGATCATAGCGTCCGTGATTATAAAGGTCTGTTTCACATTGTATTTCGCAGAATATAGTTGCTAACACTAGAGGTTTTGAGGAATATAATATTTTTGGTGAACCACCCCTTTATTATAATGAACCTTTATTTAACCAGTTTTAACCATATTTTAAAGATCTATTTCTATTATTTTGTGCTTCTGGAAGCTAACCTTTATGCTTGTGTTGCTGTAGGTAGCAAATCTGTGCACATAATCATCTCTAGGGTTTACAGCGCGTGGTTCAAAAAAAGAGAAGTTCTCTGGGTAAAAACACTCTGTTGATGTCAGAGGTCAGAAGACAATAGCCAGACTGCTTCAAGCTGATAGGAAGACAACAGTAACTGAAATAACTACTCGTTACAACCAAGATATGCAGAAGAGCATCTCTCAGCACACTGAACCTTGAAGCAGGTGGGCTACAGCAGCAGAAGACCACACTGGGTGCCATTCCTGTCAGCTTAGAACAGGAAACTGAGGCTACAATTTGCACAGGCTTATCAAAATTGAATGATGTAAGATTGGAAAAATGTCGCCTGGTCTCATGAGTCTTGGTTTCTGCTGCAACATTTAGATGGTAGGTTCAGAATTTGGCGTAAACAACTTGAAAGTGTGGATCCATCGTGCCTTGTATCAGCGGTTCAGACTGGTGGCAGCGTAATGGTGTGGGGGATTCTCCTGGTACACTTTTATGGCCTACATGAGTGTTGTTGCTGTCTCTTTGTGACCACAGTCTACCCATCTTCTGATGACTGCTTCCAGAAGGATACTGCGGTATTTCACAAAGCTTCAAATCGCCTCAAACTGGTTTCTTGAACATAACAATAAGATCACTGTAATCAAATGGACCTCCACAGTCGTCAGAGATTTTCAACATAGATGTAATGTGATGCGATTCTCCCGCTGCTGTGTGATGCTATCCTGTCAATATGGACCAAAATTTCTGAGGAATGTTTTCCAGCACCTTGATGAATCTATGAAGAATGAAGCAGTTCAGAAAACAAAAGGGGGTCCGACCAAGTACTAGCAAGATGGACCTAGTAAAGTGGGCAGTGTGTGTGTGTGTGTGTGTGTGTGTGTGTGTGTGTGTGTGTGTGTGTGTGTGTGTGTGTGTGTGTGTGTG
>JAVDPK010000126.1:510880-529780 GCA_034780415.1 Cichlasoma orientale | reverse complement strand
GTGTGTGTGTGTGTGTGTGTGTGTGTGTGTGTGTGTGTGTGTGCCAAACAAATAGGTCCCCTTAAAAAAAAAAAAAACAACACTATGGATAAAAGAAACAAAGTACTGCAGAAACTACAGTACTGCAGATTGTACTGCACGAGCAGTGTGAGACATTTTTTGTAGACATTTGATTGATGGTGGTGTTTTAACTCTAAATGACGACTGGAGAACACTGTAACTGATGTGAACCCAAACGAACTGCTGCTGCTGTCCTCCACGAAGGAGTGAGTGAGTCATCTTTCATGTTTATTCTGGGTTAGTATTTGATACCGAAGACATATTTCTTTAATGTATCTCTTTCTCAGTGTTCCAGCTCCAGGTCTGTGCTGTGTGCCCGTAAAGAACCCTGCAAAACTTGTTTCACTGAGCAGTTGTGATGATGATGAAATGCTTTGAAACATGTTGTTTTTTCTTTTGTGCTTACGCTGTATGAGCATGCATTGATTTATTGGTCACAGAGTGATTTATTTTCCTGGGACTTGTAATCTTTATTTACCACAATGCACAGATATGTATGTGGCATACATTAATCTTCTGCCTGCAAAGCTGATAGCAGATTCATTTAAATCAAGGCCCGTTTTTTAAATGTGGTTTAAAACATTTCATGTTTCTTTCTTCTTGCTTATTCACCTTTTATTCACTTTACTACTTTTGCTTCACCTGAAATCTCATTACTTTGTCTCCTCTGTGCAGTGGGTTCCCAGGACAGTTTGCTGGAGATCACCTTCCGGTCTACAGTACCTCCTGTGATATGTGACCCCACAACACCTAAACCTGAGGTGTCAACCCTCAACCTGCACACACTCGGCAACAGCGACGGGACCAGCAATGCCTTTTCATCATCCAACGGGACTCTGGGAAGCCCACTAGGTAGGGACCAATGTCTACTCAAACTGGAGTGTTTCCGTTTCCTCCCGGGACCCCCGGGGCCTCCACCTCCTCGACTCCCCTCGCCTCCCCAACCGCTCAAGATTAACAAGCCAGAGATAAAATGTCAAGACGTATCTGAGGCTCCAGTAAAGTCATTGTCCCGCGACATTAAATCTCTGAGTTGCCTGGAATTCACAAGGTTTCGCGAGTCGGGTATCGCCTCTGAGTATGAGTCCAACACGGACGACAGCGATGACCGGGAGGACGAGGACGAGGAGGAGGAGGAGATGGAGATCTTTGGATGGGGAACAGATCAGGAGACAGTGAGGCTGCTTAATGTTCTCAACAGACAGGGAACTCCCGACTGTCTGGGAGATGAAATAGTGGTGTAACACTTTAACCTGAAGAATCCTGTGGTGGAGTCCTGGCCTGTTTTTGTTCACTTACTTAAAATTGATGTGTAAGAATAATATATACCAAGTTAACAGACAACACCCCTCTGAATTTTATTTGCGTATTAAATATGTATCTATAAGCTGTCCTCTAAGGTACGTTCAGCTTGAACATGAAGTGACTAAAACTTGAGGCTTCCATGGGAAAACAAACTTGTCCCTCATAAACATAAAGCAGTAATTTTGAGTAAAATGCAACTGAAATACGTAAAATCCAAGGTTCATTTATTCAAATAATTAATTATTAATGAAAATATGCTTGGTATAAACTGAATGTATATCAAGTAAATTTCAATTATTTCTGATTCCACTAAATTTAATGTTTTACATTGTGCAACAAAATTGCATGGAAAGTGTTCATGCAACTTAAAGTCAGCGTTTTGGGCATAAATATTATTTTGGAGTGTGAGGGCATTACTCGGTCTGTCCCTGGGTGACCAGGTGCTTATCGCAACTACATGAAATCGGTCACCACATGTGAAAAAAAATTAATTCAATCACCAGGCAACCACCAATTTTACCTAGTTGGGGAGGCTGGTTTTTTTTTGTTTTGTTTTTTTAACTCTCATGCGACTGAGCCATAACACCCATCAGTACAGTCCTTTAATCATAAATATGTACCTTTAATTTTGGGATATAGTGTATCTTTAAAATAAAGATACATGTGGGCACAAAGAATATAATGAAGACACCCTAAAAAGAGATAAATATTGACTTCAATAGCAGGATGATAAATCAGATATCACTGATAGCAGGACATCCTGACCATGTAAAATGTATGAATTGATAAATGTGTTGAAAATATGAGCTCACTGCAGATTGTTATGAGCCATAATTCAAACAGAAACATGCAAACACCAGTCTGACTTTATTATAACGCTGGTTATTTTATAATAAATGAGGGGCAGCGAGCTCAGTACTCCCATTACTGTATTTATTTATGTAGGTCTGTCAGTTGCCAATAAATGCAGAGCTTATTGCAAATCAATTGTGAGCAAATAAAGTTAGATTCTAGATAATTTGCTTCCAATTCAGTCTGAACGCACCTTAAGAATAATAATGATCTCGGTTGGTCACGTATCCAGAAGAGACAACTCTGTGAGCCTTATCTATATGCTCACTCATGCAAATCCTCTTATTTCTCTGAATCTGTTGCTCCTGTTTGCTTCCTTTTCTTTTGCCTTTTTTTTCTTGATTATACACACAAACACTCACAAGATTCAGACTTAAAGGTTTTTCCCCCCTTTGGATAAATTTAAATTGCGATTCTGCATGTGTGCCGATCAGGTCACGGGGCTGTCAGGATGTAACAGGAAATCAATCACTTAGCAAATGGCAGTTGTTTGAAAATGTACATAAACAGTATCTCCTTTAGGTTAGTTCAGGGGCAAGCGTTTGCTCTGTCAGCATCGGCGGAGCAGCGGTCATTCATGCCGGCAGGGTTCGGGACTAAAGAGACGTGAGGCCGATGAGTTCTCGTCATTGCTGGAGTGAAAAGTGACTCTTCCTACAACGAATGCCGAACAGCTGGGTCTAACTTTTGGAGGAACTTTGTTACTTTGGAAAGGGAAAGCCCTTTCTTGCTCTGTTCATAATGAATGAAAGACTATTTTTAGACAGAAATCTCTATCTACGTGTACAAACTTTGTTTTCTACACTCCTCCGTCCTTGACTTCTGCAAGCAACCCTTTTTTTTTTTTTTTTTTGTCTCTCACTATTTGTCAACTTGGTAGTCAGAGCATGTTTGGACTCTTTTCAATTGTCCACACATCTCCCCACTTTTTAATTTATGTAAAGCTGGGATTAGTTGGACCTCGAGGAATGCTGTTTGTTTCTTTTATTCATCCGGTAAACAAAAACTCGTCTCACGTGCCAGAACAGCGGCTCACGGATGACAGCCAAGAGTGGTCCTGTTTGTTTTAACCCAGCTCTGTGTACGGCCTCCGGGCACGAGTCAATATTAAAGTATTCATTTTGTTTCACGAGGAAAGCCACAGAGTTTTCATTTTGTGTTCTGTGGGCATAGTTTTAACAGTACAGCCCCCC
Source organism: Cichlasoma orientale (assembly GCA_034780415.1). NCBI lineage: Eukaryota > Metazoa > Chordata > Actinopteri > Cichliformes > Cichlidae > Cichlasoma > Cichlasoma orientale. The sequence goes on along the minus strand of JAVDPK010000126.1, from coordinate 526,370 downwards.
CTCTCAGATCAGTGCAGATGGTCATATTTGGCAAAGGTAGATGCTGCAGAGATTTGAAGAGGAAGCGAGCCAATTCTCTAAGTGCTTAATATCTTTTGCAAAGAGCTTTTGTCAGATTGGATCAAACCAATCAGTGAGAGTCCAGTAAACTGCTATCCACTTGCCATCTGATTGTGTTTGTATTAAAAGATAACAACGATCCTATCTGAGATGCTGTTTCTCTAAAGTTTGTTGGGACATTTGTGCCAAAGTGGTTTCACATGAGAACTAACTGGTGCATGTTACCAGGAAAGATTATACAGGCCAACAGTTCTCAGGGACAGAGATTTTGACCATGGATCTATTATCAGTGCACAGCAGACGTTTTCACTGGTACCGATTTTGGGCCTGACCCCAAATTGATCCAAAATTGTTACATTTCTAGAAACATAGACCCGTTCGGAAAATGACCTGTGAAGATTCAGACCTCAAGTGGTCACTACCAAGCCTGCTCAGTTGGTCCTGGTTGTTGGTTTTACCAACCAAATTAGAGCATAGTCGTAAATGTTGGGCTGGTGTTGGTGATGCGTGTTGTGACTGGCTGTTACCTACCAGAAAGCGCTGTCTTGCCAATTTATGATTTCTGATTTGAGACAACTGTGGACGAGGAAAGCAAAAGAAAAGGCAAATTCACCAACACTGAAATAAGAACGTGGAGTTAAGAGTTGTACAGTCAGGATAAGAGCACGGCGAGAAGAAGCACTTCAGAGGGAAATGAATGAATAATTTGAGCATCCTTCAGTCAGAAAAACGATGTGAGGAAAATAACTGAGGAAGTCCTAAACAATCAAACCAGCAGAGAACGACCACGTGAAGTGTCAGTATCAACAATATAACTCGATTTCAGTCGGTGTGGAAAGCAGACGTCCCAGCCAGCGTTTTTTTTTTTTTTTTACTTCCCACAAAACTGCTTGGTTAGATTTTAAAATATTATTCTGCATGTTAAAAAATGAAAATGTACTTGATTTGAAAACAGCAAAGATCTGCGGCTGAAGTCGAATGGGAGAGCTACAGTTCGGGCGAGCTGCACACTTGGGATTTGGTCGTTACATTTTCCATTTGACCTTTTACAGCACAAACTAAATTAAGCATTTCCCAAAAAAAAAACCACCTTGAATATTCCAACTCTATAAGAATCCCCAATCCTACATCAACAAACGGTGTACTCTTAACCTTCTTTGAAGGGCTGGCGTTTCTTTTGACTATTGAGGTAGGCGGATACGACACCAGATCAAAGCAGCGACGCGCGTCCTCTGATTGAAACCCTCGCCTTCACATCGTCTTCTTTATTCCTCTTCCCTTGTGTTTTGTCTCTGCTTTCCTCTGTTGTCGTTTGTACATGTTAATTTAGATAATTTAAATCTAGACGACAGTCGAGTGTTTAGAGCACATCCCACAGGGCTGCAGATGCCTGCAGCAAGGAGTCCCCTGTTCAATTCCCGGGTGTCCGGGCATTTGTCTCGTTCTCTCTTTCACTATATTTCCATTCCCTCTCTCCACTGTCATTATGTGATTAAGGCAGAAATGCCTAGAATAAAACACGCACATTTAAATCACATTTCAGCTTTTGATGCGATCACTGTCAGAAAACATTGCATTTAATCAAAGAATGTGCCACGACCTCCGTCTCTGTCGCATTCTTTGATGTACGCAGAGAGAGGTTACGTGCAAACCTTTAAACAAAGGTATGTCAGGAGGCCAAGCATTACGCAGCGTAAATTACACAAACAAAATCAGTACGTTTTTGTGCTTTTATCTCCTCCCTCTCATGGCCCCAACCCACAAATATACTTATTTCAAACAGAGCCAGAGAAAGTGTTGTTTATCTTGGCGAGTTGTCACCTGATGACGAGGATGCTGCTGCTCGAACAGTAAAGAAGCCTTCCAAAAAACACATCACAGAAAGAACTGCTTCAGATGTCATTGGAATGTCAGCTGGCTATTTTTATTTATTTATTTGCATCTTTAACTGTTTGCGCTACCTGTCGAATGTAATACTTGTGCAATGTAGTAATAGTTTAGTGCTGAAATTCACAACAAATTTGCTTGCAAGATATTGACAGAGACAACTGTAAATGATGTATATCTTTTTTTCCCCCCCTTCTGTCTATATAGAAAAAGTCGATGGGTAAGATGATGAAACAACTTGAGTTTGGTGTCTCAACCTGTGCAGTCAGTCTTTAAGTTTGTGTTTTCATCTCAAGACAAGAAGCAAGAATCTTTATTTATTCATGTGCAACAAAAATTCAGTGACCAGGTAAACAAATTATAAACTGTAAATCTGAACTACCTCCTCAGTTAGTGAACCTGTGCATCGGCACTGCAGGCAAGTTGCGAATGAAGTTGAATTGAATTGTTTTGGAGGAATTTTGGCCCGCTGTTCTTTACAACGTCTGTGGTCATGCACAGCTCTCTTAAGGTCCCACCACAGCATTTCAGCTGGTCTAGGCTTGGACTGCCATTGCAACATCTTAATTCTTTTCTTTTGTAGAGTTGCTGCTGTGCTTGGGACCATTGTCCTGTTGCGTGACCCAACCTGAGCCAAGCTGTCAGACAGATGTCCTCACATTTGACTCTTGAATACTTACAGAGGAGTTCATAGTCAACTCAGTAGCTGCAAGGTGCCCAAATCATCATCCCTCCACTACCGTGCTTGACGGTTGGTATGAGGTGTTTGTGCAGATATGCTGCTTGGTTTTCACCAGGTGTGTCACTGTGTATTGCAGCTAAACAGTTTCTCTGAGCATTGCACAGTCTGACCTTGGGCTGAATTTACTGGGACGTCCCCTCCTGAGAAGATTGTGGCATTATGTTAACACACGAATGAATGCTCCAGACCAGCAAACTGCCAAAACTTCTGCTGGTGGTCAGAGGTTTTTAGAGGTTTGCTGCTGATCAATGAATGAATTAATTACATTTGGCTGGCAGCGCCCGGCTGCTACTTATGCTCTTAATTCCAGTGGAAGCAGTAAGGTTGTACTTATTTTTCCTCAGGACTGCATATAGTGCTGTGAAAACTTTCTTTTTCACATGACTGTAAAGTTGCAGCAGTTTAATAAAGCATTACCCCAAAGTCAAATATAAATATTCTGGCCTGTAGTGCTATTTTTCATTTTGATTATTTTAGTGTGAAGAGAGTACCATATAGAACACTTAAATGTGATTTTGGGGTGAACCTCGCAGTGCCTTACATTATAGCCATTTGCAGACTTAAGTTGCATTTCTTTATGCCACACCTACATCTGTATTCTGCTCAGAATTTGGATAAATTGTCTTTTTTTTTTAGTCTTTTCTGCTTCCTTTTGATTTCATCTATATTTCTCTCACATGCTTGACCTTAACCTTATTCCCCTGATCCCCGCTTCTCCTCCGACCTCTCCAAAATGTCAGACATGCTGTAATTCTAAACACCCTCTTGTTGTTTTCTATATTAGTGATTCATGTTGTGTGGCTGGAGGAAAAAAGTGTAGCCCACAGCCTTTAACCTTGACAAAGAGGTTGGTAATTGCTGCTCAGGTACATGTGGAGGAGAAAGAGGAGGAGCAGCTTTTCATGAAATGTTGACTAATATTAAGCATCTGTTCCTTGGATTTATAGTGAGATCAAGCTCAGAAGTGAAGCAGTCACTGGGCGTGGCAGGTTCAGCTCAGTGTGAAACTCATTCCCACTTTGTAACTAGTTATTGATTGAGCCTCTAATGAATTTATGGGATACAGCTGAATCCTAAAAAAGAAAAAAGTGTCTATTTCTGGTTGCATGTGTGCAGGTAGTACGGGAGTGAGGTCATCTAGAAGTTGTAGGCTTCTATTTGCGTCCGAGGGTAATGGCAAGCACCTTTGTATCGATGAGTTCTTGAAGTTTTTTTGTCCTCACTATTAGATGAATTCATTTGTATCCATTATTGTAGTGAAGAATAAAACGTGACAGTCTATCCCAGACTCCTTTTAACAGCACAACATGTTTGAGCTTCACTGATTATGACACATATTGATGCAATGCAACAGATTCACTCCCACACTCGCTCACCTGTAGTCTTGGAAAGGTTTAACTCTTGTATCTGCAGATGCTTTGAGTCTGCTCCGGTCTTAAATCTTTATCTTTGTTGCAGCTTGTCTCTCTCAGACATGCTGTGTGATTTCCTCCGTCTTCTCAGCACCGATAAAATGTCCGGTGGGGCTTTTCGCTGCGATTCGAAGGCCACGTCGCCAAACCCGTCTGACCAAGCGCAACAGGGTTTGGTGACTTGTATCGATTTCCCCGTCACGAGCGCGTGTTGTTTGAAACCAGGGTTAACTACTGGGACAGAAAGGGAGCAGTGCGAATCAATACAGAGTACACAACTCACACTGTCACCGGCAGGGACACACTTCAAGGCAACACACACAGCAAATGTGCAGCAGGCTCGGAGCTAGCCGACCAAGACGTGACGCACACCTACAAGCAGTGGAACTTCAAACTGTCTCATTGGATGGCTGTGGCGTGCACTGTGCAGTCCTTAAGGAGTACAGCACAGACTTTTTTCATTGCTTTGGCCCTGTGCTCTAGCAAATCGCTTTTGAACTTACAATAACGTTAAAATACAGACTAATACTGTCGTATTGGTGGTTGGATGGCCAGTGTTGGACTCTGTACTGTAACCCCCAGAAAAGTTGTCAGAACTTTAAATATTGCTACTCGGATATTTTTTATTAGTTTTCATAAATTCTCGTATAATTTTTGGAATGAGTAAATACCTGCTGACTCAGCGAGACGGCTTAAAATGTACTTTTATACAATGAGCAGAGCAGCACTCTGCAAGCTTCTATGTGTACTAACACAGTGACAGTCAATAGCCCAGCTACTTGCTTTGCTCAGGGTGAGCAAAACACAACCTGAGCAACACGAACAATTAAGGTGGCTGATACTAGGAAGGCGTACCTGTTAAAGTGTCCGGTGAATGTAGGGGTGATGCTTTTATGATTGGTTCCAGCTCCATACTTTAATTCTTTGACTCTTCTAGAGCAGCTTTGCATGAATCCCAGTTCAAATAAGCCATATTTAAATGATATGGATGCAGCCCCTCAGTTCATCCTAAAAAAAAAAAAGGAGTCGTTTTTGTTCCTTTTCCTCGCCTTATAAGCCAACTTTCTGATTGGCTGCTCCTCGCAAACAGAAGGTCACTTCCACATACTGACACATTCATTGTGATCATGTTTATTATGTCCCAGCTTTTTGTCTACAGGCCACGTATACACAAAGAACTGCGTCCTCAGTGTCGTGGGCTTGTTAGGAGCTGGCTGAGGTCGTTTTGTTAATGTGAAAGTAGTGCTGACAGTAGCATGAGGAGTTAGTCGGTCGCATATAAACAAACAGTCGCAACAGCCTCTCACAGTGCTAAAATTAATGACCATGTTTGCCAGAAGAGCAGAGGGAATAAAGGACTTTAAAAGCTGAGCAATTAATCCTCTGACTTCGACATTAATGACTGGAGCCAAGCAGGATTCCACCAGAAAAGATTCACCCTAACTAAACTTTGCATAGCAAGCCGCCCCTCACCCAAAGCTGAAATTCATTAGTATATATGTCTGTGGCTTCATTTGCATCTCGAAGTTTTGGGCTTTCTTAATAATTTGTTCACAGAGTGAACTCCCCACAGTCTCTGACAGCGGTCTCCCACTGGGTCAGTGGAGTTGAACCAGACACCTACCACTCACTGTCTCACCTTTCAGCTGCCGCTGCACAGTCAGATTGCGCTTCCTCGAGGAGGCGTTTCTCTTGCTTTTATCTCACCATTCACACGCGTCTGCATATCCATTTGAAGGCAGTAGGGACCTCAGCAGAACCGCGCTCATGTTCTGACTAGATTCCTACTGTGTGTTGACATCTGGATGTGGTGGTAATCTGCTTTGATGTTCCCACGGTGCAGAGCTAAAGGCCATGCTAAGCAGCAGCTTGGCGTGGTCCGTGATCTGGAACGTGTGCAGCTCCAGATGTAAAGAAATAAAAGTGCAAACTTATCTTGAATCGCAGCACAGCTGAAGGCCCGTCTCAGCCACATCTGTCTGTCAGCCCGTCTGTCTTGTCCCATTTCTTCCCTTCTTCTAAAGCTTCCTTTGTGTTTCTTCACTTATGCGCTGACAAAAGCAAGCTGACAAATGTAGTCGCGTACACATGCTGAATTTAAAGTGGAGGTGAAAGATGGAATCAGCCTCAAAGAGAACAACTCCCACTGAGCCAGGTGGGGGCTGAGAAGGAAAGACAAGAAACACCTTTGATCATTTTTAGCTCTCAGTCAGAAATATCTCAACTTTATTAGTGTTTGATGTGTCATAGTGGGGCTGAAAATATGACACATTCAGACACATCGTATCCCTCACTGTGCCTCCTTAAGAGCAAGCTCCGATTGCCAAATAGTGTCGAGCACACAAAAAGCACAGTTTGTTTCACCCCCATGCCTTTAAATAACTACCTCATTACTGCATAGCCAAAAGGCTCAGTGGACACATATATCTATCTCCATACTTTGTACTTATTTCTGCTGCCTTTTTGGGCTTAGGCCATTGATTCCTATTAGCTTGTGGCAGCAGTTTGACAAAGGCCTTTTTACCTGTTTTGACATCTCAGTGTCACTCTGCTCAAAGAGAAAACGGCTGTTTTCACGGTCTGTGGTGGAAGATCTCGACATGCTTGGATAGACCACTGACCCTTAATACCGTCCAGGGATGAACTGGAGCACTAGACTGTAAGCTAGGCGTTGTTGTTATCCACCATCAGTGTTGGACCTCATTATTGCTTTTGTTTACATAGTTTCTTATGGTGTCCATATACTTTTGGCCACATTCCATATATGTCTATGTCTTGCCCCTCATCATCCAACCAGTCTTAGCAGAGAGTCTCTACCTGAGAAAGTTCTGATTGATGTCGCTTCCTGTTAAAAGTCAGTTCTTCCTCGCCACCATTGCCAAATACTTGTTCACAGGGTATCGTGGGATCACTGGGGTTCTAATACTGCGGGGTCTTTAGCTTACAATATAAAGCATATTGATATGACTGTCGTTATGAACTGAATTAATTTAAAGCAAAGATTATTAAAGAGAACACTTGATTTAAAAAAATTAATTAAACTGTAATTGAACTACTTTTAATTATGTAACCCTTAATTTATTCCCTAAAAAATCCAGAACCAGCCCCGTTATTTTACTTTTTAACAGCAGTTCTTACCAGAAGCTACTGGACATTCGGCTGCTCCCTTGTCAACAAGGGGTGGCCACAGTGGGTGGCTCTGCATGTTTGATTTTGCAGAGTTTTTCACTGGATGCCCTTCCCGATACAACCCTAAAAGGGGTTTACAGCAGTTCTTACCCGAAATTGATCAAAAACACACACACACACACACACACACACACACACACACACACACACACACACACACACACACACACACACACACAGAGAGTAACCAAATACCCGGAACCACGTTGCTGCCTCGTTTCCCCCTCGCTGCTTCTTTCATGGCTACACTCATCGTTTGGTGCCTCAGCCACTCTTCGGCGGAGCAGTGGGGTCAGACAGACTGTGATGTGGCAAATGGCTGAATGAATTATTGATCTGATGACTTTGATCTGGAGGAGACTGAAGGCACCCAAACATGTCTGGCTACAACCATGCAGTCTTGTAGTCTACCCTCTGTTTTTAGGGCTCCTATTTCTCTGACTTATTTTCCATCAGAGTGGACTTCTGGGTGCTTTTATTTTAGCAGTGTCAATTATTGTAAGGCCAGTGTGAGAGACTGAGAAATCTCCCACTTGATTCAGTGCTGCAAGTCATTTGAGATATTTAGTGTTGTAAATTACTGCATTATCTTCTTCTTGCTTGGGCAGAAATTTCCCAGAATGTTTATGAGCAAGAGCCAGCAAATGGAGTGAACTCGTTCCAAGTGGCCATGGTTTTTATATAGTCATGTGGAGAGGGTAAACATATAACTGTTGTTGTCTAGTAAAAGGGAGCAGCTGAGAAAAACACGCGTCCTCTCTTTTAATTATCGAATGCAACATGAGCTTTGGGTTCTGTGCAGTTCGCTTTGCTCAGGCCTCAGAGAGAGGAGTTCATACAGTATCTGTTTTAAAAGCATGTGTCCCACTGCAAGTGAGGAAATTGCAGCAACCCGTCAAACATACAGTTGCAGGACAAAGGTTTGTGGAATTACCAGGATCTCTGTATTATTACTCTTAAAAGATCTTCACCTGAGTCACAGGCTGACTACACAAAACTGCAACCAAATACATTTTATACCCACTCCAAGTGTCACAATCTAAAGCTAAAATCTTGTTGGTCTGCTTGTTTGTTTTTTCAAAACATTTTTTTTCTTTACCCAACTTTCAGCATCAATATGAGGGGATATTGATGAGACATGAGCCCTGAACGCAAGTGTCGCACCGATCGTTTTAGTGTCTGAATACACGGGCACAAAATTTAACACATTCATTTCCTCTTTCACCAGCATGAAGCCGTTTGTGCTCATGAGTGAAACGTCTCATCAGCAGATGCTCCACATGCAAATAGGTGCTGAAGACGCAAATGTGTGCAGCAGCAATGATGTGTGTTAGGCAGAAGGCTGAGCCAAGGTGTGCCGCAGTAATTGCTCCATTGAGCAGTCGGGTCAGGTCGGCTCGCTCTGTTCCAACCTGTTTACAGAAACATAATCAGTATTGGATTCTGTGCAGATTATGTGGGATTCGTCATTGCGTGGTCTAAATTCAATAGCAGAGATTCATTGGTTTTAGTTTTAATGAAGAATTTTTTGCTTTGCAAAGAGGCTTGTTTCATTTGTATTAGTTTCACTTGACAGTTCTGGTGCCATGCGGCCTAAATGCAGTTTCTGCCAGTAAAACAATCCCAAAGGGAAGAAGAGCGTAGTGTTTACCTGAGGTAGAGGAGGAAAAGGCGGAAGCCGAAGAGGATGAAGGGAAACAGAGAAGGCAGGTTAGTTTTTTTGTTTTAATAAGATTTTGTCACCTGAGACTAAGAGTCAGATCTGAAGTCTCACAACAAGTCAGATGCTGACTAATGTTTCAAGGGATGGAATTCAAAGTTTAGAGGTCGTCTATTAATATGTAGGTCCAGTTCAAGAAGAAGAGGAGGCAGGTCGAGTAATGGCCCAAGAGGAGGACGGGGCAGCTTTGTAATCATCTGCAGAGCTCAGATTTTCCTGCTGAGCTGTTGGTTCCTTCCAAAGCCAGCGGTCCCGCAGGAAAAGCAAATTCCACTAATTAAGTTAGATAAAACTGAAATTATATCCTGGGGGGGGAATTAGGCAGGAGATAAGATGCAGACAAAAATGGGTGAAGATAATTCTACTAATTAAAACAACTGAACAATCAAGCAGGAGATAAATGTGTCAGAACTGGCCTTAATTTGACGTTTCATCAGATCTATTGAGAGTTGTGCTAATTGTTAAGTTATTTTAATTGAAAGCATTTTGTTCAAAAACAGTAGATGAAATAATACAAACTAATGCAAGAATATTTCTGAATACAGAATATTACATTCTTCTTACTGTTGACCTCTTGGCTCTTCTTGGCACGAAGGTTGGGGGTCACCATCTAAAAGATCCCAAATCTTTTAAAGACGTGCTTTTGCACCTTTTACTGAACGTCGTGAAATTCCATCCGACCCTCCATAAAACTGGAAGTGAAATTCATTTTCTTAGTGGGAAAAGCCTCAAAGCGGACACAGAGCGGTGACGGGAAAGGCAACAGGTCAGCAGGAAACTTCCTCCATGAATCCTCTCCCGTGTTCAGCCCCTCATCATTTCAGAAGCAGGCTTTTACCGGAGCCCCCTCGCTTTAATCATTCATGTAATGACACCAAGTCAAAAATTGATGAGCGGCTCTACCTTTTTGCGTGTCTTCAAGAAGCTTCCCTGCTTTGAATTTGCATACACGATTGGCTTCCCTCCTACTAATACTTTACTAACACACCAACACACACATGCATATGTTAATGTAGGCAAGCGAGAGCTCTAATTTAATACATCAGCGATAATGACCCTGTCTGGCCTGAAGATTAGTATGTTTAGTGTTGAAGTGAGCAGGTTTCAGTTCACACATCCCTTCAGCCCGGCGCACATCTCTCCGCACGCTCACCCTCACAGCAGCTTTGTCTGCATCTTTCACTGGAGTGCCGCACTTAGCGCTGCCGATTCTACAAACCCGATTCCAAAAAAACCCACCGAGAAAACACATCAGATTTTTAATCTGAGAAAGCGTACCATCTTAAAAAAAAAAATTAAAAGTGGTTCAAAAATGTTTTGCGACCTATTTATTGGTGATTCACAGTAGAGCGTAGATTTGCTTTCCTAATGAGCTCTCAGAATGTTTCATGAATCAAGATAAACATCTGCCATTGGGCTGTTTGTTTTATTAACTTTTTATTTACATAATTTTCTAATCAGGTGGTGCAGTGGTTAGCACCATTGCCTCGCAGCAAGAAGGTCCTGGATTAGAACCCACCATGTTCTCCCTGCGTGGGCTCTCTTGGCTGAATGAATTATTGATCTGGAGGAGACTGAAGGCACCCAAACATGTCTGGCTACAACCATGCAGGCTTGTAGTCTACCCTCTGTTTTTAGGGCTCCTATTTCTCTGACTTGTTTTCCGTCAGAGTGGACTTCTGGGTGCTTTTATTTTAGCAGTGCAGTTACCTTACACTGTCGATTATTGTGAGGCAGTGTGACAGACTGAGGAATCTTCCACTTGATACAGTGCTGCAAGTCATTTGTGATGCTTTATCTATTTCAAGAGATACTCAGTGATCAATAAAGAAGGATTGTAAATGACTGCATTAACAAGTTATTAATTGATGAGCCCTTTTTGCGTGTCTTCAGTTTTCTTTTCTTCCCTGCTTTGAATTTCCGTACGATTGGCTTCTCTCCTACTAATACTTTTCCCACACACCAGGACGCACATGCATATGTTAATGTAGGCAAGCGAGAGCTCTAATTTAATACATCAGCGATAATGACCCTGCCTGGCCTGAAGATTAGTATGTTTAGTGTTGAAGTGAGCAGGTTTCAGTTCACACATCCTTTCAGCCCAGCGCACATCTCTCTGCGTGCTCACGGCGGTGCAGTGGTTAGCACCATTGCCTCACAGCAAGTAGGTCCTGGGTTCTAATCCACCGTGTTCTCCCTGTGCGGGTTCTCTTGGGTACTCCCGCAGTGGATGATTTTTCTAATCCTTTTGATAATTTGAAAGTAGCAGATTATTTTGCATGGTTGCAGGTGTAGAAATCATCTACATGGACTTAAATGCAAAGAAACAGCAGTTGGCATTTGACAGGTTAGCAGCGATGTGGCGACCAGAGACCGTGGGATGCCAAATGCAAAACAATCTTCAGAGATGTGAAGCATGTTGGTACCAAGCTAAACTAATGTCAACTTTAAGGCTAGCAGTTTAAGCAGCAATGAGTGGGAGGCTGCTGTAAACTGAGAGATGATGGCATGTGAAATGTACAAGAGGGCCAGTATGAGTGCAGTGGGCAGCAAACAGATTTCTTCATATGTGGACACGCCTTCATTCTCTTACGTATGTTGCAAATGAGTTAATTCATATTTTTCATTTTCTTCCATAATAACATCGAGGTTTTTGGTCAAAATCTCAATGAAGAGAAGAAGATCCGAGTGCGTTTGTGTGTGTCTTTGCACACGTACGCTGCTCTGTGTGCATGTCCTGTCTCTGACAGAAGTGGGCTACCCTCAGCTAAGAAGAAAGCAGGGAGTTTGGCACTTTGATTGGTGACACCAAAGCCAAGCTGGGATGATTACACGCTCACAGAGAGCTCCCTGGGAGGCCAGCGAAAACTGATTTGGCCAATTACCAGTACCACATAATAAAAACTGTACTCACAGTCGCATCATAATTCACCATTACTGCTTATTAAGATAGAAGATGTGTGTGAAAAATGACCCTGCGGTGAAAAAATGTACATTACTGCAGAGACAAAACCTGTAATCAAGATTTAAGGACCCGAGGTGCCGTTAAGCGTCAGAGGTAATTACACCTTGATTAAACACCAGATAGGTGAGTGACTGATTGAATATGAGTGACTAAACATGGTGCTGTAGATAGAGAATGTGTGGGGACATTTGTTTCGCAGAGGAAGTAGGCGTGAAGAAGTCAAGTTCAACACTGGAATAACAATTTGTCTCAAAACTGAGGTATTAGTGCGCTTAAAAGGTTCCTTTTTTCGCTGTTTTAAAGGTTACCAGCACGTGGCAAATCCCTCTACTTGTTCCAAAACGCTGCTATTACCTGATTCCTGCTAAGACCACAGCAAGTTCAATCCTCCTGAGCCAAATCATGGATGTTTTTAAAGATCTTCACAAAATGCACCGCTTTTAAAAAGCGATGCTTCATCTCAGGAGAGCAGTCCTGTTATAGCAAAGTGAGGTAGGAACCTTTCAGTGCATTAAGTGCATACAGTAACAAAAGGGGAAAAAATCCCCTATGAAGTTGTGAAATTAACTCTTAAGTAATCTATGTTTGATTAACCTGTTACCCAACACAGCACCTTAAAGTCACCCACTGGTTTTGGCATTTTGAAGCCTCAAAGTGTCAAGAAGTGCAAAGTTATTAACAAACTATATTCATAAACCGTACGGGTGCAACACACAGACACACATCTCTGCATATCTGCTAACTGGTGCTAAGCAACAGACTAGTAAAGTGCTAGAATTTTGCTCAAAAAAAACTGAACCACAAACTTCTCAAGTTCACATAACTTCATATTCAGGGTTCCAGCCAGCGGTCGATCGTCCGGCGCCGCCACTTTTGGAGCTGCAGTTTTCACACTTCCTCGTTAGTTTCATTTTTCAATCAAGCAGCAACCTCAGTGATGCTATCGAGTGAGTAATATTTATAGATGATAAACCAAACAGCCACTATAAACACATTTTGGTTCATGTGATAGTTATTTATTCATTATTTCAGCTCTAAAAGCATCATTTCTGTAGAAGGTGAAATGGAGAAACTTTGTTTTGTGCCATTGCCCGGTGGCAGCTGGGATAGGCTCTGGCTCCCCTGTGACCCTGAATTGGCTAAATGGTTAAAAAAATGATGGGTGGGTGGATGGATGGACCACGCTGTCAATAACACCCACGCTCTGCCATTAACTGTTAACATCATTATTCCACCCGCACACAGCATGGCTGTTTGCGGCTCATCCAGCACATTCCTTTGGGAAAAAATCCACGAGATGCGTCAACGCAAGTGTAAATACAAGTCGTATTTTTCACATTTCGAGAACAGCTTCACCGACGTTACTGCCACTGAAGTTCCCCTGGACTCTCTTTAGGCCTCACTTGTTCAAACACACAGACTAGCCTGTAATTAGACTGTAAGATTAACATGAATTTTCTCTTTGAGGTAGATTGCAGAAGATTGCGTGATCGTTGCACTGGATTCAGCCTGGCATCCAGTGCCAGTACATGAGTGGGAGTGAGCTCTTTGGGTTTTGTTGACTCCTTTGTTTTGTGCTCAGTAAATGTCTCGCTTTCTTTCATTACTCTTTCCTGCTTGTCCTGCAGGGCGCAGGACTGATTGGATATAAGACAAACTATTGTAATTAGATGTCATACACAAGGATGAGAGGGATTACATGTTGGATTACACATTAAAAATAGCCCTTTCCGCTTTGCACGCTTCTCTGTCTCTGTTTCTAATCTGGCTGTTGTCTGAATAATGCTGTTAATCCACAGCAGCTCCTGAAGAAAGAAACAAAATCCTCATTTCAGCGTTAATGAACGATAATTATTACAGATGGAGTTCTTCAGGCGTGTTGGTAATTAAAAGGCGACACGCACGCACACACGCGAGCGCACACGAACCGTAAACAAGTCAATATTATGCGCACTCCTCCAGAACTAAACAAACAAGCTGCGAGAGCCTTCTGGGGTAAAGCGACTGGAGTGATTTATGTTTACACCCTCTTTTTTTTTTTTCCAAATATGATTATTCTTAACCCCCGTCTCAAGACAGTGCAGAGGAATTTGAAACACGGGCCGTGTCTCAAGTGTTTGGTCCACTCATCGACACAGTCACAGCTGGAGCTGCAGCAGAGGCTGAAACAGCTCATAGAGGCAGCTTATGGTACTTGTGCTCTCTCCTTTCTGAGTCACACCTCCATCAAATCTGAGCACACAGACGTGCACGCGCACAGTTTTAGAGCCAGTTTGAAAACAAAATGCAAATCGTGGTGAATAATTCTAAAATGCCTCAAAAAAGAAAAAGACGTCCTGGTTATCCAGCGGCTGCCTGTGCATCCATGGATACATTACAAACAGAAAGAGTTTGACCTCTTCGTTGACCTTCTAGAAACACTTGGCAGCTCATAACTAAATGAATGAGGAGAGAGCCATAACCTAAAATTAACTGAGGTATTAAAAAAAAAATCACCTGTACAGAATCGCTAGTAAAAACCAGCTTAAAAGGTTTCTCCCCAAAATGATAATATATAAATGCCAAGAATGAAATTACGCAGTACAGCTGTTCTTGTGACCACTGTGTATTTTCTGGGTGCCATTATCTCCAGTTACTGGAGGAGGGGCTTCAGCGTGAGACACTGGAAACCTCTGCACCAGCATCCACTGATACTACAAAGCGTACCACTTGCTGACGGTGCATTTTTCCGGCAGTTATTATGCAAAAGCTTAATGTGTTTTACTGAGTGTGCTGGAATATAAACAAGTTGAGTCTGTGAGGCACGGGCAGAATCCACTGCAACCACAGTAAGTGGTAAAGATTTAAAACTGGGACTTTACACAATTCTTGTGGTTTTAACAACTCAGTTGCACTTTTCTGACTATGTTTTTCTTGTCTAATTTTAAAACTTCAGTAAGCTAGATTTGTAGGGGGGGGAACAAATTGTTGTAGGGCTGCAGCACAGGCCCAGAAGCCCATCCACGAGAGAACATGGCTTAAGTGGCCAAATGAAATCCTCAGTTAAGAGTTGTGGATGCTGGAGGTAAATCTCAGCACAGGGAGTGACAAATCAAAGGGAGCAGCTCTTAAACAGGCATGAATGAGCGTCCTGTCAGCAGGAAGTAGGGCTCACTCAAATTAAAGCTTTCAGTTTGCTGGTAATGAAATTAGTGCCTTTTATTTATGATTTAAGCCATCCATCTATTTTCTTCCACTTATCCACTTCAGCTGTTACAGGGCAAGAGGCAGGGTACTACCCTGGACAGGGCTGCAGTCTGTTGGATGGCTAACAAATAGACCATTCACGCTCACATTCACACCTATGGTCAATTTAGAATCACCAGTTAACCCCAATAACTGTCTTTGGACTGTGGGTGGAAGCCAGAGTAACCGGATAGCACCCACATAGGCACGGGGAGAACGTGTGTGTGTGTGTGTGTGTGTGTGTGTGTGTGTGTGTGTGTGTGTGTGTGTGTGTGTGTGTGTGTGTGTGT
>JAVDPK010000126.1:485690-506980 GCA_034780415.1 Cichlasoma orientale | reverse complement strand
TCTACTGTAGACCCCCCCCCCCCCCCCCATATAATGCATCCTCATGAATCGTGGTGAGACGATGCAAAGCTGCAGAGGACGCGATGAGAACTTGAAATGTTTGAAGAAGTGCTCTACAAAAGATGAATTTGATTATAAAAGTTTGCCCAGTAGCTCAGCAAAAAAAAAGGGAAAGAAACTATGAAAGAAACTTTTAAAATATTAGTCAAAAGTGTTCATTTCAATGGAATATTTCTTTGTTTTCTCTCAAGAACCAAGTTTGTGCATCTCAGAGTAAAAATCCCATTTGTATTACCTAACACTTGAAAGGTCTGCAGCTTTGCAGCACGCTCTTTTAAAAGCAGACATGTTCACATCTTTTTGAAGTCCTGCTGTGTGTTCACCTCTCTCTCTCTCTCTCTCTCTTTCTCTCTCTCTTTCCGACTCTCTCCCTGGCCATTCTTTTTGTGCACAGTTGATCAAAGTATGTTTGAGAACTCCATCGCCCAGCAGCAGAGTCCTCAGACCTCGAGGCCAGGTCTGCCCTCGACCCGCCGCTCCACAGTGACAGCTAATTCCAACCCGGGGTCCAGCTGCGTCGACTCGCCGTCCTCCGGAGGACAGCAGAGGCTGAAAAATGCCATTAACCTGGGCAAGGCAGTCGGGGCAAAGGTTAGTGCAGCACAAGCAGAAACTGGACATTGAGCTCTGCGGGTTCTGTATTCCTTTATGCTTTTAAATAAGGTCCTGTAGTGAAAGTGAGTTTAAGCTTTATTAATATTTCAACTGCGCAGATAAACATTTGAATCAAAACTCCTCCTTCAGGTTAAATGTTTCTTTCCTTCCTTCCTTCCTTCCTTCCTTCAGGTCAATGACTTGTTAAGAAGAAAGGAGCCCAGCAATCTCGGAGACATTGGGGTCACTGAGGTCAACAAGAATGTTGGCGCAATTTGGAGCTGCATGGACCAACTCAACCAGACTGCTCCCAGCAGGTGTGCACGCTGATGCACGCGCACACATTTATGCTGACGTGCATTTCTTCTTTGATCCTAACACTGAACAAGCTGCTCACCCACAATAATTAGCGGACTCGAACGTCAAAGGATTTAAGGAGGAATATGTGAAAAATCAGAAACTTTTCCACGCGTCTAATTCATTAATAAAACCACTGAAAGACATTATCTTAATTTATTCAAAAATATTCCATTACCTATACTGAGCAGAGGACGTATCCATCACTGTAGAATTGGGCTCTGGGTCAGAAAAGGTGAATAATTTAAGATTTTTCCTGTGAAATGCGGTTTTAAATTAATAATGATCCATCAGAGGTGCCTGCGAGATGCCTGGAATTGAATAAGCCAGTTTTTCACTTTGAAGTTTTCAGTTTTTTATATGTCAATTTAATATGTTTATGTACTTGCATGCATACTCTGGAGGATTTTTTATTTTTTTTTTCCATTTGTTGTCTCTCACCCTGAAGACTGGCCCAGTAAAAGTCATTTTTCTGCAGCTCAGGCTCCATTTATCTGCATTTGCTGCACCCAGAACAGATTTAGCTTCATTTACCAGGGATCTAAAGATTCTTCTGGACCACCAGCTGCTTCAGCAGAGTCTTTTACGTAATAGCTGACTCACTCGTCATTGTTGAAACTTGAATGCATGAGATGAGGTGCGCAGAGCCTTCCCTTCTTCCTCAGGCAATGAAAAATCTACAAAAACCGTGACCTCCTTAATAAGGTTTATTTTTTTCTTGTATTTTTAGTGTTAATGATGCACCTTTGTGACAAGAAGGTGCATTTTTCACAGCAGTGCTTATTGAACTGTGTCCCCCTGTCAGCTGCAGTGAAAGGTCACGCGGCAGTAATAATTCCGTGGCCTGCAGTTACATGCTTACCTGCTGACACTGGCGGGAGCAGCTTAAGAGTTTAGCACGTTTTTGCAAACGCTTTCAGTGAAGTCAGTGAGGAGGCAATTAGAGCTATGACCAGGAGTGAAAGTAGATTTAAGTTCTTGCTGCTGCTCTCCAGCCGCCATCCTCCTCCATCACTCACCGTCTTCTTATTAGTAGGCAAGAGCGGGTTTGAAGTCTGAGTCATCCTGCCAGGTTTCATTCTTCCGTCGGTGGCACTGAAGCAGCATGCAAACTTTGGATGGCCTTTGTTCAACTAAGTCTTATTCAGTTAAGATATTAAACAATTGGTGGTTCTTTGATGCAGCAAACAATCCCTGACAGGATTCTATTATTCTGCAAAAATCACAGTGGGGCCATCAGCCAATTAGCTGTCAAATTTTCTTGACATGTTTAGTCACAGCCCCGCCCAGTATTTTTGATGTGTACTGACTACAGAATTTGAAGTTCATTTAGTGGTATTGGTGGATGCTGCTGCTGCTGCTCTGAACAAACAGTGTTTGTGTTTTGGCCGCTGCCTTGTTGGCTTTTTTTGGAGCCAGAACCATATTCGGACCAGAGGGTGGAGTTCTAAAATATCAGCTGATGTTAGCAAGCTGCATCCATGTGCTGTGTAAGTCCCAGCCACACATGCAGTATCTGCTAATTAGTCCTGAGGACTCATAGATTAGTAGAATTTCACTCACCAGAACTGAAGAACAAACTTCCTGCACCATTTGTATCTCACAGCAAACTTTATTATTCGTCAGATTAAACAAAAAAAATGCTTCAAAGGCACCGAGAGCACAGCGGAGAGGTCCAGGTCAGAGGTGAAGCCTCGCAAACACCGATCAGCTGCTACTGCACAACTACATCAAAGCTCCTTTTACTTTAAGGCTACTTTAAATCAGTATCCACATGAAATTATGGAAAAATTCACCCACTGTACAGTTGTTATGAAGGGAGAAATTATCCTAAAAAAATTTTAAGCAACTGAGAGTCCCCAGGAGAGGGGAGGCATAGAGTGCAGGCAGGGTGGAGTGGGTGGAGACGAGTGTCAGGGGTGATGAGGACAGCAGCAAGAGTGAAATGGTAGGGAGACCTGCTGTGATGTATGGTTTGGCAACAGAGGCACTGACAAAAAGACAGGAGGTGGAGCTGGAGGTGGAGGTGGCAGAGTTGGATGCTAAGATTTTTGCTGGGAGTGACCAGGAGGGGCAGGATTAGAAATGAATATATCAGAGGGGCGTCTCAGGCTGAGAGCTGTAGACACAGTCAGAGAGGCGAGGCTGAGATGCGATGTTGAAGATGGAGCTGCAAGGCAGGCGGAAAGGAGGAAGACCTCAGAGGAAGGAGGATGCTTGGGATACGGTGAGAAGGAGGCAGATGACCTGCTGTGGCGACCTCTAAAGGGAGCAGCCAAAAGGAAATTAGGCTGTAAACACGCAGCAAAGCTGGACATTTTGGCGCCAGCATCAAGTGGCCTCTCGCATGCTGCTTTCATTTTGCGCCCCAGGGGTTGTCCTTGATGTGTTTTGATCTGCGCTGCCCACAGCGATGACGCGACTCAATTTAAGGCATAAAATATCAAACTAGGTAAAAAGAAAATCTCTCACATGCAGCTAATCAGCAGGTTAGAAAGCAACTGGCTTTCCACCGCATTGTTTTCACAACACCCGCGCGCACCTGTCGCTGTCACCCTGCACATTATCTTTGCTGTACGTCTCCCGCTGCAGCTCCTTCAGTTTGAAGAGCTCTGGTCAAACAAAAGAGCTGAACTTCAGCAGCAGATGCCAGGTTCAGTGTAAAATATGTTTCTGAATCTATTTCTGCTTTGTGGCACACGTTTTTCTTACAGTTTTTATATCTTCGCCTCCCTTTTTCTCCCCTACCTTCCTTCCTCTCCTCTCCTCTCTTCCAGTGACTTCACCTCCTTTGACTCCTTCCCCCGGCTGGACCCGCCACCCCCATCAGGGAAGAAGCGCCTCCCTCGAGCACTGAAGACGACCCAGGACATGATGATCTCCTCTGACCCGGTGGTCTCCTCCCCCGACCCCGTAGATTCTTCCTCCTTCCTTTCCTCCCCTGAGAAGACGTCCCTCGTCACTCAGGAGGAAATAAGGAGCGAGGAGGAACGGCAGCAGGGCAAAGAGGAGGAAAAGAGCTCGACAGACCCAGCAGAGAAGAAACTTTCAGCTGATTTAGAGACAGCTGAGGCCAATGACCAAGTGGATTCAGTGACAGGCGGAGAAATGGATGGTGGAGAAGTTGGAAGCACTGATGAAGGCATAGACGAACACGGGCTTCAGCTCCACCTCTCTGTACCAGACCTCATCCATAAAGATCCCCCTCTGGAGTCCTCACGGCTGGCCTCCACTCCCTGCTCGGGTAAAACTCCGTGCCGCATCAGCCTGGGCGAGGATGTCCTGCTGGGAAACGGCGCCCCCTGTAGCAAAGCCACTGGAGGGGGCGGTGAAGACACAGAGCACCATCCAGACCTGCTGTCTTTTGAGTAACACACAGAGCTGGGGCCAAATAACCAGTTCAGTAGATTTCAAAAAGCTGATAAGTTTTTCTCTTAGAATCCATCCCAGAAATGTCTGTGGAGGTAAATCAAACAGACTGCAGTAAGTGCTGCAAATCAAAAATTCCCTGCCACGCTTCAATTTTTAAACTCGTCCTGCTCCGGGCTTTACTTTAGGAAAAGGGAACAAGCACTTCCAGGACCTAGGGCTTTTTTTTTTTTAAATCTTTTTATCTGATTTCTGGATGTGGGATTAGCTGAAAGGTCACGGTAATTAAGTCTGGCCTTCTAACATGGCTGATCTGAGGTCAGATGGATGCTTCAAGAATCTTCTTAATGAATAAAAACAAAGCTGACCTGCGTGAGATGACGACTGAGGAGCAACGGGGGAACTCGGGTTCTTTTTAGTGCAGTTAAACTTTAACATAAAAAAAAATCCAAACTGTAAAAACTTCTGATTTATTCACTGTGTATTTCTTATGTATGCAAAGAGTATAACATATCATGCCGTACTCAGTAATGTAATGATGAGCAGACAGTGTAACAATGAATGTTTTAAGTGAGATGAAATGTCCTTTAAATGGGCTAAAACGTTACAGTCAGAAAGTTAGTGGCAAATGTAACCAGAGACATTAAATCTTATTTAGCATTATTGTATCAGTATTAAGTTCCACCGTGACGTTTTCGCTCTATTTAAAGGGACATTTCGTTGCATTTTTTTTGTATCAATCGTACAAAAAAAGCTGCTGAGTTATACAACAATATAATGTACATTTAGAATCCTTTAACGGAACACTTAAGTGTTGAGGGTTAGATGGCGGCTCAGGAAAAGAAGGTGGAAGTGAGGGAGGAGGGCGGGAAGAATGTGAACGTGTTGGAGATGGAAAATTTTAGGGGAGGAATTTCCTTTCAGTTCAGTCAGGATGTCACGCAGCACTTTCTGCCACAGGAGGGCGAAAGCCTTTTGGCCCTCAGCTTCAGCCCAAAGAAATGAATTTGTGGGCCGTTCGAGAATCTGGAACAGAACTTTCTCCAACGTGAACCTTTGGCACCGACTTCGACCCTGAGAGTGACCTTTTTAAAGTTATTGATCACTCTGACAGACGGTGATTTTCATTCCTTTGCGTCAGTCTTTGTCTTACAAAGACTTTTCTTGCATAAACCACACAGATATTTGTATTTTTGTGGATGCAGCATTTTTAACCTGATAGTCTTACTGATAACAGTGGACTTAGTTTGTTGTTGAATTGTGTCCTCTGGCAGAAAGAAAGCAGAGCAAAAGTGTAGGCAGAAAGTGCATGTAGAGTCAGTTGATGCACTCCTGCCTTTTTGCCCCCTGTACCCTGGAAATGTATTTGCCTTGGAAAGAGAACTGATGGAGTATCTGCATCTGGATCCAGGCTCATAAGACCATGAGAAAGCCTTCCAAATCATCTTCCTGCCCCGGCTGAACTGAAAGTGAATTCAAATTACCTCCCCCAAAAAACCTGAAAGGGAGTCAAAAGAGACGGGTGGATGGATGGGCAGCTTTGGAGGGAGGGCTGCTGAAAAGTTGTTTGTAAGCTAAGGACGAGCGGGGTAATTAGCTGTCAGCGGAGAGAGATGAAAGAAGCGTGTTTTATTCAAGCGGATCATCGAGTGACAGACCAAAGACAGAAATGATCGACTCAGTCAGACACGCCGTTTTTGTCACGTTATTTCAGTGAGAGAACAGAAGCGGTGATTTCTGCACAAGAGCTCGTCTCTCCGTTACTTTAGCTGCTCCGCAAAAATAAAAACCAAAGTCTGTGTATTAATAACGATGTCGTGGCGGTTACACTCGCTTGTTTGAAACTTTCAGACGCGTTTTTTTTTTGGTCACTGTAAAAAGAGCACAATCAAGTTGCCATGGTTATTGTAGCACAAACAAAAGCTGTATTTTTATAGCACGACTGTGCGAGCATCTGTTCTGTAGATCTGCGCAGCTGGATTAAAGCGGGCTTTTGACATGTGGAAAGTGCACGCAAAGATCCCGATCCCACACCCAGAAAAGAACCCATTTTTCTGTGAAGTCTGCGAGCGGCCTCAGCGAGTGACCTGCTGTCCTTGTAGGGATTTGCTGACCTTAGAAAATATCAAAGAGCTCCCAGAGGACACCGAGACAGAGGCACAGCCAGCGGTAGTTGCGGTCAGGTCGTGCCCAGCAGAATGAGAGGAATGTGGCGCTGAACTGAGACGCAGAAAGGAAGCTTTGTCTCCGTCTGTCTCTCTCTGACTTGTTCCGTCTTACTGCCATCCACTGCCGCACTGAGCAGCTGATGTCTCCCATTAGAGAGTCATTTCACCCAAATCACGAACCAGAACTCTCCCATTAGCTTTAAGAGTGGCCCCTTTAGCTTTTTTACTGGTTTTAGTACCCAGAGCATTATTCATAAAACACGAGTGGCAGATGTTTCAGATAAAAGGGTTTTAAAAATGAAAAGCAGCTTCTTTTTTTTTTTATATTTAAATGTGTGCGAACTGACCCTTTAAGATAGGGGAAAGAATGGAAAAACTCTGATATAATGTCATGAAATTGATTTGAAGAAATTTGTACAGAGAGATTACAAAAGTTATTACAGTATGAGCAGTGAAAATATAGCCACCATTATTAAACTGGGATTTTGACACCAAAGCAGTTTGTTAAAGAGGACCGTTTCCTGCTCTGTATGTTTAAACTTGGACTCTACTACAGTAGAACTGCATGATTCAGTTCAGTTATCTGAAACGAGCTGTCTGAGCTCTTTTCCTTTGAGCTTCTGATTCGCTGCTCTGGAAACGGATCCAAAAGCAGAGAAAACTGTCTAATCTGAGTGATTAGAGCAGTCTGAAGCCTCAGCTTTCAGCTCACAGGGATTACATGTGCAAACACTGACCTCATTATTTGAAGCTTTGACTATGTTTAATATGAGTAGCCACCATTATATATATGGCAGTCTGTAAAATCTTATTTATTAAGGGTCGAAGACTGAAGTGATCCTGAAAGAGGAGGTGTGGTTTGACTGGATTTAAAGTGAACCTGTTCTGCTTTTCCTTATTTCCTGTCATATATATTGTTCCAATGGTGGATGCTCATATTAAATATGGCCAGAGTTTCAAATAATCAGTCAGTGTATGTACGTGTAATCGCTGTGAGCCAAAAGGCTTCAGACTGCTCTAAACACTCAGATTCCGCAGTGTTTTTCTACTTTTGGCTCTGTATGATGTCAGTCAGAGTGGATATCCCTTATATGGTCATTTGAGTCACACTGTGAGCACAGAAGCCCCGCCCTACTGTTTACGAGGGGCAGCCAGTCAGAAGGAAAGTGGAGGCCTGTGGCAGCTTGTTTCTAACAGTGGATGAACTGATTTGAACAGCGAATAATACAAAGCAGCTACAGTAGAGTCCAGGAATATAAATATGTTGCTGTAAATGAGCATAATGGGTCCACTGTAAGCAGAACTGGAAACATGAGCAGAAAAAGCCTTTCCGGCTTTAAACGGCTGAGAAAAGCAGAAATCTTTTTTTCCATGTTCATGTAGAGCTCATCACCCCTCAAAAGCTCACTGAGAAGAGATGTTTTCAAGTCCCCAAAACAAAAAAGAATAAAAAATTATACCTTGTAGTCTGTCGGTCAATGATAAGCCAAGAGTCTCAGCACAGAGATAATTGCTTCACACCTCAACGAGCCACTTATCAGAGGCTTTGACCTGATCTAACAAACACGCCAACAGGCCGATAAGAGCCGCTTGGATTTAGTCGGGAGGTAAAAGCGATCCGCTTTTTTCTTTTCAGCGAGATCACGGGTTCAGAGAGCGCGCAGAGCAGCTTTACACATTTAGAGTCATTACTAGAAAAGCACTAAGGTCGATTTCTGCTCCGTTTGCTGATGAAGGAAGAGCTGTGTGCATTTTATGGAAGTGTTGTATGGCTATTTTTTGCAATGTCTGTGAATATGCAAATCATTTTATTGCTCTAACAAATGAAGGAAAGATTTATTTTGATATACAGTCGTAGAGTGTAGTTATGGCGATCTGTGTTATTTAGCTGCTGCGGAATTTGATAAGTGGAAAAAAAATGATCACGCTTTGTTTTTGTCGTTTTTAACGCTGGTCGACGTCATTTCGGCAGTCGTGATGGATGAAGGAAGCTGCTGAGTGACAGCTGAAGCAAAGAGGACCTTTTAGCGATTGTACTTTAAACTGTTGCAGATTATGTGACTCGATCTCCTTTTATATAACGAAAAATCAAAATAAATTAATCATTTTTGCCTTTTATCCTCCTAATGTAGTGTTTTTTTTCTGTAATTGAGGAAATGATTCCTCCAATGGCTGTAATCTTTGGAAAAAATAGACTTAATCATGAACTTCTTCTTGTCTTATGTGTCTTTTTAAAAGATTAACAATATGTTTTCTCTTCATTCCTTCTGGGAATATTCTCAGTTTTTTTTTCTTACCTTTGTCTCATTCCTACCGCTCAGCACTGCCTGTTTGTACAGAGCATTCATCCAATTTAACCGATTTTTTGCTTCTAAGTTTGTGCCAGCATCGAGGGGCCCCCGCGTCCTCCCTCTGCTGGATGGCTCGCAGGCTCTCAGAGGCGCGGCGGTGGCGGGGATTCTGGAGCGGAAGCTGCTCTGATGTTTAATTCATCCGTGTTTGTCCTAATTCATGAAAATCCTGGTCACCGGTCGCCACCGGTGTAAACATGCAGGTCTTGTCGCCGTTTAATAATTCAGACATGATGCATTTATTGATTTTCCGCAAAAGAATCTGGGCCTTCATGCATAATGAATTATATCATAGAGCGCGATAAACTGGGCGCAGCTTCTCGACCCAGCGAGCTTCTCCCTCCCATGTCCTTTTATGAGTCTCTCAGCTAATTTGAATAAAGACGTGCCCGCAGCGCTATAAAAATAGAACATGCTGTTGTTGTTCTCTAAAAAAAAAACAATTTGTAAAGAACAAATGAATAAAACTTAGTTGCTCAAACTCAGCTGAGGCTGGGGACACCCTGACGTTTCATCCGCATAGTTAGATCCTATATTTGATATAAAGCCACTTGATAGCCTTCACACCTCAACTGTAGTCCGCACATTTAGAGGCGGCTGCGTCGACTTTTCAGAAGGGACTCCAAAACCTCTCCGTCTCCCCCTGGTGGCTGGTTGCAGTAAAGGTCAATTGCCTCCATGTAACCGCATGAGCCGAACACCTTAAATACATGTAGTTTCTGACCTATTAAATGTTCCTTATCATGCTGATGTTTATTCTAGTGTTCCCTTTCTTTTCTCACCAGTTTGTTTTTCTTTGGTTCTTTGATGCTATAAAAAGGATGCTGATTGACAGCTGCTCTGAATAAGGTAATCGCAGAGGTACCTGCAGACCTCGGTTTGGGAGTTTTACAACAGAACAACAAAAGACGTCTCATTTGTCGTCTCTTTCAAAACACAAAGGCGCCTGGATAACAAGAAAAGTTTAACTGATAAGTTTGGGCCAATCAGGATTCGGGATCCCAGCAACATATACAGTGCCCTTCATAATGTTTAGGATGCAATTTTTGTAGTTTTGCAGTCCAGAACCCACAGACGTCACAGTCCCTGGGTTGTTCCACCGGGCCTTTACTGCAGCCACCTTCAGTTCCTCCTTGTTTGTGGGTCTCTCTGCGTTCAGATTTGGATTTAATGAGTTAAAAGCTGGTCTGAGATCAGGTGTCTGGTCATTGAAGAATGTCCCATTTCTTTACCTTCAGAAACTCGTGTTGCTTTTGCAGGATGCGTTGGGTCATTATCGTTTCCACTGTGAAGTGTTGTCTGATCAGTTTCACAGCATTTGGCTGAATCTGAGCAGAGAGTATAGCCCTGTACACTTCACAGGTCATCCTGTTACTTCTATCAGCAGTCACATCATCAATAAATACTAGTAGCCCAGTTCCACTGGCAGCCATACAGACCCATGTCATAATGCTGCCTTCACCATGTCAGACAGATAATGTGGTATGCATTAGCTCACCGGCTGTTTCTCTCCTCCATACGTTTGTCTTCCCATCATCCTGGTACAAGTTAACCTTTATTTCATCTGCCTAAAGATTTCATTTTTACAGAA
Source organism: Cichlasoma orientale (assembly GCA_034780415.1). Lineage (NCBI taxonomy): Eukaryota > Metazoa > Chordata > Actinopteri > Cichliformes > Cichlidae > Cichlasoma > Cichlasoma orientale. The sequence continues at coordinate 496,490 of JAVDPK010000126.1, read as the reverse complement.
CTGCGCCGGCTCTTTTAGATGTTTTCTGGCAAAGTTTAATCTGACCTTCCTGGTCTGAAGTGTAATCGACTTAGTTTGAATCAACTAAAGAGTCACAACTCACAATAATTTCTATTGTGAGCACCAGTAGATTTTCTTTGTGTGCAGGCTGTGATCAGCTGCTGCCGCTCTGAGCTTTACAAAACTTCACATCAGATCCAAGGTCTGATTAAAAATGTAATCTTTAAATGTCCTGTTAATCAGATGTCCCTGAGCAGTCCTCACCTTTAAATCTCACCTCTCTGCTTCATGTCCTCTCCTCTTTATACATCTTCTTCCATCTCTGACTGAACTTCTCTCTCATTCTGGGAAATACAGCAGCTGGACCTTTTAGCTAGCAGACACACTGTGTGACAAACTGCACACACACACAGTTTGTGCGTTTGCTGATATTTGTTGGGCTGATAGAAATGTCGCATTTGAAATGACCTGCCGGAACGCCTTACTCCCTTTATGCTCGCTCCTCGTCTGTATCGCTACCACAACACTCACTGGACAGAGTTGTGACACTGATGATTGTTTCATTTAATCTATTTCGACTGTGGTGTAGTGGTTAACACATTCCCCTTACACTCAGAAGATCCCAGCTCGGTACTGCCAGGAGACCCAGCCTCAGGGGTCACAAGCCAGAGTTCTTCCAGTGCCGCTCGGATAAAAAGCAGGCTTGTGTCAGGAAGGACATCCAGTGTAAAACCGGGGCAATGAGAGTCTTACTGATAAACAGATGAACATCAAGGTCACGTGGTTCTTAGGAACCCAGGTTATAGGATAATGTGCTGCACTTCATTCTTCACGGGAAGGCTGCGCATTTAGTCCAAGTGGCAAAAATGAGAACCAGTAAACACCAACATGGCAGAAACTGCAGTTCACCACTTGATGCTGTTCACCTTTGATCGAGTATTAAAAAGCATATTCAGCTGGGGATCATAGACAGTATAAAAGATTCAATTCAATTTTATTTATATAGCGCCAAATCACAACAAACAGTCGCCTCAAGGCGCTTTATATTATAGGTAAAGACCCTACAATACTTACAGAGAAAACCCAACAATCAAAACGACCCCCTATGAGTAAGCATTTGGTGACAGTGGGAAGGAAAAACTCCCTTTTAACAGGAAGAAACTTCCAGCAGAGCCAGGCTCAGGGAGGGGCAGCCATCTGCTGCGACCGGTTAGGGGTGAGGGGAAAGAGAGAGAGAGAGAGAGGAGAAAAGACACATTGTGGAAGAGAGCCAGAGATTAATAAAAACTAATGATTAAATGCAGAGTGGGGTATAAACAGAGTGAAAAGAGGTGGAAGAAGAAACACTCAGTGCATCATGGGAACCCCCCAGCAGCCTAGGCCTATAGCAGCATAACTAAGGGATGGTTCAGCCCTAACTTTAGACTTTACCATAAAGGAAAGTTTTAAGCGTAATCTTAAAAATAGAGAGGTTGTCAGTACTGTCAGGAACCTGGGTGTGCTATTTGATTCTAATCTCACCTTTGAGAAGCAGGGTCACCCAGCCCTCCTACTGCCGCCTAAGGAATATCATGAAGATGTGATCAATTCTGTGTTTTAGTGACACTCAGATTGTCGTTCATGCTTTTATTCCCTCTTGGTTAGATTACTGTAGTGGTCTTTTAACAGGTAATAATCAGAAAGCCTGAAATAGAGTTCGGATTGTGGAAAATGCAGCAGCAAGGCTTCTTACAAGACCCTTAATGACCCTACACTTTCTGCCCATTACTTTTGGAATTGATTTTAAGGTTTTACTTATAACTTTTAAAGCCTTTCATGGCCTGGCACCAGACTGCATACTCAAACTGCTGTTCCCATACCAACCAGTGTGCAGCCTCAGATCCTCAGGCAGGAAGTTGTTAACTGTTCCCACTGCACGCTTAAAGACAAAAGGCAATCGAGCGTTTGCTGTCAGGGCTCCTCGGTTGTGGAATGACCCGCCTGAGGACCTCCGGCTCGCTTTTAAATCACTGCATGTGTATCATGAGGCTATTTTTGGAAATTTTAATGTAGCTTTTATATATTTGACATTCTTAGCTTACTTCCATCTTATTCTTTGAGCTTTTATGTTTTTTATGTTAATTTTAATTTACTCTTTACAATAGATTCAGATTAAGTGGCTTATTTTAATTGCTATGTAAATAGATTTTATAATTTCTTCCTAGTTTGTTTATTCTGTGTTTCTGGGAAGTGCTTTGTAACACCGGTTTTAGTTGATTTGTAGTAGAACCGATGGCATACAAGGTATGGTCCAGCACAATAAAAAATAAAGCCAGTTTGATTAAATACTATGATGTTTTGTTTCAAAATTCTCCTGTGTTTCCTATACATGCTATTCATACGGTGTGTTTTGGGCACCACGGTGCTCCCTGATAGATTTTGACCTATTTAACTTTCTGCGAGAAAGCCAAAATGCGTGCACCTTAAAATGTTTAAAAACAATGTCTTAATTTCACCAGAACCTCATTTAAACCTACATTTATATGAGTTTAATAGCGTGTAACATGTCACATGTGTGCAAACAAGCAGGTGCTTAATGCGCGCACAATTACAGAATATGGAAAAATATTTTCAAAAAACTGAAGCGTAAAACTGTAGAAAACAGTCCAGCAGGTGTTCATGGTAACAACAACTGGCTACACTCAGTAACAAAGCTCAAAGGCGGCTCCCACAGGAGGTGCACCAGACTTGATTGACTGGGAGGAGACTCTGGGGCAGACCTGGTTTCTCTGCAAGAAAAATACATCCTCGTGTGGACGGAAAGCATCGTGATCCCCCAGGAGAGACTTTAATCCAACAGCAGCCTCCAGCTTTTCCTGAGGGAGAAACTGGAGGATGTTGTTGAGCTAAATGATGCAGGGCTGGTTTGTACATGGATAGATGGATGTATGTATTGTTGTTCTACCATTACACCTAGCTGAACTGCAATGTAGTGTGCATAGAAGTGATAATTATTTTCACTGTGGCAGTATGGCAAAGTCTGCTACTTATCGCTTATACTTCCATACTGAAGCTCTTGTCATTTCTGAGTGAACTTGTCTTTTTTGCAAGATAAGATATCTCAGCCAATTTATTTGTAGTCCTTCAATTTTAAATCAAGAATTTTTCTATTATTTGTACCTTTTAGAGATACAGCCACAAAAAAAAAAACTATTTTTATCACACTGCAGTGCAGTGATTGGAACCAGAACCTGTCCAGATGCAACGTAATGCAGAGAAAACGTGTCATGAACCAGCTCCTATGGAATTATGGAATGCATCATGCAGTGTATGGTAACATGTGCGCCAATATACCGCACAGAGACATGAAGAGTGCAACAAGCAATCCAGGGTAGTTTACAAAGACAGCGCAAATCCTCTGCTTCAGTGCCTTTCTGCTTGCTTGAGGCAAGGTCCATTTGGGCAAAAATTATTCTACAGCCTCATAGCCGTCGGCACACAATGACACCGATGACTTCTCCTTCCGCACCTTAATAGGATGCTGCATCGGCTGTTGGCAGTTTAACTCCGCTGTAGGTGAAACTTGTTGTTCAAAGAAATCCGGTGTAGACGCGGGCCTCCCTTCAGTTGCTGGCTCCGGGTGGCTCAGTACTTTTAACAAGGATGTCTTTTGCAACCTCTCGCTCTATGGATGCAAACTGCCACTGGCTACTTACTGATAAATTTGTACTAGTCTGATGCAGATCTGAGCCTCGCAAAGAATAAAAGCCAACCTTTTCTAGTCAAGTTACTCTCTTATCAGCCCAGTTGGTCGTTTGATATGCAAGCCCCGTACTCGAGGGCCGCCTCATCTCTACCTCCTCGTTGTGGATAGTGGCAGGTCTCACACACTTCTTGCTTTTTAACAAATCCAATACCACAGCCTTTGCTTTTCTAACACTAAACAAATAGTTGTTCTGGACTGCCAATGCTCTCAGACTTCAGACTGAAATTATTTTGGTTTCTTTAAATAAAATTTATACAGTAAAAAAAAAAAAAAGTTATGCAAATCAGATTAAAGGATTTGTGGATTTCTATCATGCTGATGCCTCTGTTGGTTCTGTGACTTGCGTTGGGGTTTAAAATGACTCCACAAGCAGAATATATCATTCTTACCTAAACAAAACTGCATCTTGTTAAATTTACTCGTGCTGATGGGGAAAGAGCAGAACCATACATCTCACAGCAGTGAAGTCTGAACTGCACAACTTCTTGAGGTGACATAACAGGTGTAAAGTCAGAGGTCGTGTATGTGAAGAGTAACAGGAGGTGACGGCACAGTCCCCTGGGCCACCTCGGTGCGCTCGGCAACTTATTATGCATTGCTAATGCCCGACTGTTTGCAGCAGGGTCACACTATAGTGAAAGTAATCTGCTTTCGGTTCCCTTGAAACAGTAAAACCACATCGATTTAGAAAAATTAAAATCCAGGAGAAATCATTAAACATGCCACTACCTGATTGTACTGTATGGTGAATGGCTGCTTAGGGGTAACTGAAAGTGTAAAAATGTTCATACTATACTCATAAGTAATGTTAAAGATGTGGTTTAAATGAAGAAGCAGTTTTCTTTTAGTTACCGGTCACGGTCCACAACAAGGAGGTTTCTCATCATAGATGCCATATTGTGTCTTACTGATGGTGTGCTGTTATGTACTGAAAGGTCTTCTGGTTGTCCAGTCAGGAGCATGTCTGAATTCATACAGTCCAATGTAACAGTGTTAAAAAACAGCATTTGTTGCCTACTGTAGTATATAGACCTCTTCTAGGCTAGCCTAGATAAATTAATGATAAGTTATCATTAAATTTTAAGGCCAACACAACAGATTCATATAATCTGCTTCCAATCGAATATTGAAATGGGGTCTAAAACTGCAAACTGCCCTAGCTTTAGTAAAAATAGATGTAAATGGATTAGTAACTGCAGGGTGCTGTAAGTGCTGCTTAGTCTAGTGCAGGGGTATTCAACTCCGGCCCTCGAGGCCTGGAGTTGAATACCGCTGGTCTGGTGAATCTGAGCTTACCTAAAGATTTGTTTGATGACCGTCTGTTTAATTATTGCACCAAGCAGAATTAATATTTCACATTTTTCTCAGTTGTTTTTCATGACAGTTCACAATCCGCATACAGCCGAGCTGACAGGCCTGCAGCTGGTCGTGCTCTGGCAAAAAAACTCAAATTGAAGTTGTCTGGATTCTCACGGCATCTATTGTTTTGGATAAGTCGACACATTACCTGCATTACCTAGGGTACCAAGAGTCGAGAGGTGTTACTTGCTGCAGAGTTTGACACCTTGTTCAAGTAAAAGCCAGGGCCCTGCTTCTCTCAGCCAGTAACTGATATTAGTATTTTGAGGGCAGCGTTGGCAAAGTCTTTCTCCCGGATAATCTAGTAGAAAGTGTCTCCTTCCCTATAATTTTGCCTTCCGCTGCACGCCAGTTTGCTTTTGGGAGGCAACAATCTTGCGATGGCAGCAATCCACGGTCCATCATCAAGGCAGGAGCATCTCTGGTTTTGGTAAACAGCCAGATACTTAAGCTACTGTCAGTGAATAATGTCAGTCAAACTGAACTAATAATAGGATTTACATCCTGGAGGATGTACGGGACATTGGATTTGTGCAGTTATTTGAGTGTGATGTAAAAGATCTAGGAAAAAAGAAAACCCACTGATTTACAGCATCTGTATTTAGAAATATGCAATAGTGTCAGTCACTTATGGATATGAAGACACCAGCCATTAGAGTAATAAGCTAAACATGCAGTGAAATGATACATTAAAAGCAAATAAAAAGGATTTTATCTCTCTTAAAGAGAGGATGAGTTCATCGGGACATAAGAAATGTTTTTCCATTTCTTTTGCTTATTTTTCTCCGCTTCTTTCCCAGGGCTTGAAAGTTTATGCTAATGATTGCTGAGAGCATCCTTGAAGTTCATCATCATCAGACATCAATATGTCAAGAGTCTGTGTTCATCACTGCCATTGTTGCCTGTGCCCCGAGAGCTAATCCCAAAACCATATCATGCATTTATATGTGCACAAAGAAAATGAAATGCAGCATAAGCAGTCACATTTATCAAATAAACAGGCACAGACTGGCAGACAGAGTCCAACGTAAAAACAGGCATAAAGTAAATTCATTCACGTTGTTCTTAAGAACAAGAATTCACCCAACTCAGGAGTGTCTGGCTCATCATGCAGCTGTCTGTAGCCACTAAGAAATATGAAAACCCACATCTTTACAATATACATTTATTTTGAAAATGGAAAAATACGCTCAACAGGCTGAGGTTAAAGATTTATATAGTCTGAGCAAGTCAGGCAGAGAATGATGCAAGACCTTGAAATGGAAAAGTGGCATACAAACTTTATCAAGCAAGTCCGCGTGCGATTCTCGGCCAAGTGTGAGCAAATAGCTAGAAAAAAAAAAAAAGTCAATTCTGGGCCAGAGACAAACTTTCTGTAGTATTGTGTTGATATAAATGTAGCTGTGGTCCTTCTCTCCTTTCTTCCAAAGACACACACTGCATGAAACATGAAGAAGAAAAACCACGACCCTGATCTTCACTAAACTCCTCCTACAAGATATGAGATTACCAGAGATCACTCTGTTTTTGGATTTTATTCCTGTCAGCAGTTCAAGGTGTCCCTCCTTATTCTATATTCAGATACTAGCAAAAACACCTTGGGTGCCTTATAAATAAAACACTAAGGCCTCAGTATTCCTTGCGATGCTTGCCACCAGAGATTTCCACGTCTCAGCTCTCAGCCCTGATGGTGCACATATTTGGATTCTGATGGGCATATTTCTTTGTATTTGTTGTTTACTTCCACATCACTGTTTTAGTTTTCAGGAGTTGGCAGAAAATTTTGTTCCATCTGGCCGTCATGTCAAACATGCCACAGTAAAAGTTTGATCTTCCTGGCTCATCATTCCAAACATACCTTATTTTTTTTCTTTGAGATGTCAGAAAGTAGACAAGGGCTCTTTCTTTTTTTTTGCTCACAAAGCTTTGTAAGACACATCTTTGCGCTGAAAAGCCCAAAGAGCGTTTTATTTAATGCTTTGCGATATAAATCTGGAAAAGGTGAATGGCTTTTAGTGAGAGCTCTTTAAATGCGAGGTCGCTTGTTTGACCCGTGCACTCGCTGACGTGTGCGTTTACAGCCAAACGCACTTTTGAGCAGAACTGCTGCTTGTTCGCACTAACAATGCACAACACTGTCAATTAATGCTGAAATGCAAACAAAAGCTACAAATAAAAAGTATAAATTTGGGCGCGATAGCCATGCTTATTTTTACTGCCTCCTCAAAGGCTATCAAGAGAATAAAATCCTAATTAGTAACTCGTTATGCAGTAGTAGCTTGAAAACAAAGTCTCGTGTGCTTTCCTAAGTTAAACATTGCTTTTCCTGTAGCTTTCTGCACTTAACAAATGCGACCACTGGCTTTGCTTCCTTCCTTTCAAATCCCGTCCCAATAATAAATGACTATAATTTTTGTTGCTGCTTCCCCGTGCCTGCTTTTTTTGTGCATGAAGGCATCTGTGCATGTAAATAACTGCTTATAGCCACCGTGATTTTCTTCCAAACAGGGTCATTCATCTTTGTAAACCAGAAGCTCGATGTGTGATTAAGTCATACTGGCCATTCTGTTGATAGCATGTCTGTATTTGCAGGCCACTGTGGGAAAACATTTGCAATCCTTCAAAGGTTTCTAAGCAGCGCTGTCCCGGACACCAAGTGGCTCCTTATTGTGGATGATGATACACTAATCAGGTATGTTCTTGTGATGTCTTGAGAGTCTTTCATGGCCTAAACTCCACATTTTTTATTCCCCTCAATGTTTGACTGACATTTATTCATAAACTTTCTACCAGATTCTGTCATAGCCTCGAACAGGTTGAAAGAGAGAGAGACACTTGGAATGAAGTCAGTTTGGAAGAATGAGTTCCAGAGATACTCCCATCCTGTCAAACATCTAAAAAGCTCAGCACCTAACTTGATGTCCAGCTGGCTTTACTTTCTGTCAGGTTTCCTCTTCATTTGGAAGCCTCTGGCTGTGTAAAATAGCCCGAGGGAGCACAGTTAATTCAGCCTCTAGATAGATAGTTTCTTGGTTGCAGAGGCATAGGTATGTGTGCATGATGATGATGATGATGAGTGTGTGATTAGTCTGATCTGTTCTTTCTCCAGCATCCCCAGACTGCAAGTCTTGCTGAGCTGTTACGACTCCTCCGAACCCGTGAGTCTGGGGGAGAGGTATGGCTATGGCTTGAGCCAAGGTGGCTACAGTTACATCACAGGAGGTGGTGGGTGAGTTAGAGCCGCAGCTCGAATGCTCTGGGAATGATGATGATGATGATAGAAGATTCAGGGGCAGTTCAATTCAGTTTAAAAGTGTGGCGCTCCCCTGAGGGAAATGAGTTTAGAGACTGCATTGCTGCAAAGGAACTCAATAAAATATAAAATAAAACCCAAATGAATACAATCACAAGTGGTCATCAGTTCATAAGACAGGAAGAAGAACATACAGGGTTTAATTAAAAATCTGATTTCGGTGCCATTTTGATTGCATCAACTGTAAACTCGCAAAGTGGGCAAAAACCAAAAGTGGCAATTCACTTTTATTTCAGCAGCAAAAATCTCACCTCGTATTTGGCCAAATCTGCGCTTTAGATACCTCTTGAGCAGCGAGTGAGCTGTGTGAGAAAGTCAATTTAGGGACACTTCAGTTGCTGTGACACTTCACAACACTACAGCTGCCAGTTTTCTGAAAGTAATATCTCAAAAAAAAAAAAAAAAAAAAAACCTGTTCTGAGTAGCAATGAGCAATTCTTCTGTCAGCTTAATATTCTTTTTTTCATGTGTAATTGTTTCTCTTTTCATAGAATTGTCACATTGTTGCACGGAGCCAATTTACAGGGAAAAAACACTCTCAGCTCATAATTTAGTTTTACTCGCTGTTCTGTTGCTCTACCCCCCAATCAAATGAAATATGCATAATGAACCCTAAAAGGATAGCTGAAAGATATACATATTATTTTTCTGGTAAAAAAAAATTCCTTCTAAATTGATCGTTTACACCGCAGATAATTGAGCTGTGTTGTGCGTCTCTCTTACGTTCCCGTGTCGCTGCAGTATGGTGTTCAGCAGGGAAACTGTGGTGCGACTTCTCAACAGCGGCTGCAAGTGCTACAGCAACGACGCGCCGGACGACATGGTGCTGGGAATGTGCCTCAATGCTCTCGGACTTCCTGTCACACACAGTCCCCTCTTCCACCAGGTTGTAATCATATTCTTACAATGCGTTCTTTTTGCGTCACGAATGATAAAGTCAATAATCTTTTCTTTCTCGTTCTTTTTTCTTTAATGAAAAATCTCTTCAGGTCTAATATAGAGGAGATTTTACAGTGAGATATGTGATGACTTTTTAAGAAACAGACTGTGCAAAGTAAGCCACATTTCATTTGAGGTTTTTCAGTCTCATCATCCGGAGGCAGACAGAACTGGCTGATATCTGATTTTCTGGAGCCCCGTACACCTACGCAGGATTTTTTAGTTTTTCTGGTTGATTAGGCACCGCATATGCTAAAGTAATGTCCTATCATAGATTCTGTAATTTCAAGCTAGTGAGTGGGGAAATCATTCACATTAGTGTTTGTACTTCTGAAGCTGTGATGCTGGCCATGCCCTGTATTTACTATGGTTTTCCCTGGTTCGTTTAGGTAAGCTGAGCTCTCTTGTAATTATAATGTGGGTGCTGAAACTGGTAATTATAATATCACCAATATGAATGCAGAAATGCAGTGTGAAATACAGTAGGCCTATGGGAGGCCACCAAAGTGTGTAGTGGGCCTTTTTCACTGCCATCATTTTTGACTGTATGTAGGAAAAGTACATGTGTCAATAAAAAAAAGGAATATCAGCAACAATAGCAGAGTTGAATGGTAATCAATACATTCCCAATGAAGGGGGTCCTAGGCAGGCAGCTTGGGTGACAGCAGAGGGGCATATACACGGGAAGAGACTAGCAGAGGTAGATCGGGAGTGGAGGATACTCCTGACTGACATGTCACAGCGTGTCAAATACACAAGACTGAAATGTCCACTAGCAGCCGGCTGTCAGCTACAAAGCTACGAGCAGATTCTTTATATGTGGGCAGGGCTTACTTGGGGTAGGAGCCGTCCACAGACACGTCAAGGACACGTCCACCTTACTCAGATGTGCAATATTCTTCTGCTTCATCCAACTGTTCGTACCTCTCATGCATATATTCATGCATATATTTATATAATTATGCACATTTCATAATCTGTAAAGTGCATCGTTCTGCTAACGTGCAATATTCTTATGTCCAGTCTTGTTGTTTAAAGGAGACGTATCATGCAAAATCTACTTTTTTAGCCCTTAAATACATTTTTTTGTGTACTTTGAGTGTGTAGCAGTGCAGGAAATTTTAATGTATTCTGTCCTGGTGCTGCGTAGATATCTTTATATTGTTTTTGGGTCATATTTTTCAGTTTGTTCAGTTTTTTCCTATTACATTTTCTCGTCTATTACGTCACAGTATTTGCTGTGGAACTGCTAAACAAGCTCATGGACTTCCGGCTAACCAATTTCGTGAATCCCCCATTTTTCTCTCGCAGCGATTTTGTAGTCCAAGTTCAGTTATGCCGAAGTTGCAAGTAGATAAGTCAAAACATTCGGTTGTTGGGTGTATTAACCCACACGATTCCTTACATCGCCCCCCGGCATCAGAGCCTCTTCGAAGTGCCTGTT
>JAVDPK010000126.1:450632-464393 GCA_034780415.1 Cichlasoma orientale | reverse complement strand
ATATAATTCAGAAAAGTGGACAAGTGGGGGATAAAAGTAGTCGTAGAGCCAATCTAGAGCAGATGAAGAGTATCTGACAGTCATGTCCTTAAGAAACAGGAAAAAAAACAATCCAGCAAAGACCTGACACAGAACCCAAGAGATCATCTGGACCTTCAGCTGATCCATCTACTGTTCACTGAAGCCTCATCAGTAATGGTGTCAGTGGAAGGGTGGCTGTCAAGAAGCCAAATTATATAAGAACATGACTGAAAAATCAGTGGCAACAGGTCTGATGAAGTGATGAATACAGATTTGAAAATTTTGGTATGTACAGATGAGGTCAGGAGAGAGGTCCAACAGTGAATCTCTGCAGCCACCTGTAAAACCGGGTGGAGGTTCTGTCATGGTTTGGAGCTGCAACATTAGTAATGTTGAGGTCCCAAACCTCAACATTACTGAAGCAGTGGGGGATCATTGTGACAAAGAACATAACCAAAGATCATTAACATTAAAAAGAGCTTTGAATGACCTTTAAGAAATCTGGAGAACTATTCCTGAAGTCTGGCTAAAGAAATGACAAGAAAGCTGCCTCAGAGCGTTCAGGCTGTCGAAGAATAAAGGTAATCGCACCAAATATTGACTTTCAATCTTATTGGAACTGTGCAAACTGTTTACCTCATATAATGTATTTCCATGTATGTTTGCACCTTTCATTAAATCACTGCACCTGTTTCCAATTCTCCTAGCAAAATATAAAGAAATAAGGTGGCTCAAGACTTTTGCACATTGCTGTATGAGGTTTTTTTTCTCGCAAATTTGACTTTATAATCCCAGAACTCCTTTCCTTTTTAAAGTACATTTCCCACTTTAATTTAGAATATTGGAGATTACCCTTCGTACATTTCTGGCTGCAATTTCCGAAATTCATAATTTTCCTGGAATAAATACCCCCTCCCCCGGCGCCATAACTCAGTTATTTTAATACCCCCAACAGCCCTCATAAATGACACACGACCGCGGATATTTCGCCTACAATTAAATCCAGGTTCTGGGTGGTATTGTCCGGGCAGGGCTGCGGCCAGTGCAGCATGGATGCTTCAGCATCCGACTCCTCCGTCACGTCATCGTTTCTGTCCGAGTTAACCCCGGCTCCGACCAGAGGGTGTCTGGACTCCATAATAGCGACCATCGTCTTCTCATAGCGCCACCAGCCCTGTATTTTAGTCGGGGCCGGGGAGTCGGGCTCCCGCTTGCACTTGTAGTACGCGCTTTTGAGGAGTTTCCAGCGAAACTTTAACTGGTCCACAGACCTGTGGTAACCAGCTGCGGTCATCCTCCGGTGCGCCACCCTGAACAGTTTGTTATTCCTCACTTTCCTCCCATCTAAGCATTTCTTCATGTCAAGCTCCTTGAGAATTTCGAGAAATAACTCAGTCTCCTTCACGTCCCAATTCTGCTTCTTGATGCCCGAGTCGTCCATCGCAGTGGCCGCGCAGTCTCGTTAAAGCCACATCAGCAGCGTTCACACGGCTACGTTGCTAACAGGCTAACAGGCATGCCTGCCGCGGCAGGGGTAGAGAGATGCTGCTAGTTTACATTTTTTTTAGCAGTATTTAGCTCCGGGTTTCAAAGCCGTACCAATAAAGTGTTAAAACTCTGTATTTTAAACCCTCTAAAGTTGAAAACAAGCCCCGCTGCTGTTGCATCTAGCTAGGGATAGCCTGAAAATAATCCAGTAGATTAGATTAGAAATACAATACACGTGTTTCTTGTTGACTGGACAGCCATAAAGTAACACGGAGTTGCAAAAAAAACGATATCAGGCGATGGCGCGAATAAAACCGGGTACCGCTGGCAGTAGGATATTTATTCACCTGGATTTTCTTCAGATTTTCTGATGTCCGAAGTTTTGGCAGCCGCAAACAGAAGTTAAAGTTAACCAACAGGACCGTCGAGTCGAACGCACTCGGAGCATCCACAAACCAACCAGCCGACCGTACCTGAACTGGCGGTTCGTTTGGTTTTTTTTACTTCTGCGCTGCTGTTACTGCTCCAGGTGGGCGGGGCTGCTCGGGATCTCGGGAAAAATATTCCGCACGTTTTTCCTATGCCCCCCGTATCTCTCCGTTTAGCCGTGGAATAAATTAAACGCACCTTTTTTTGGTTGGGTCCTAGTCGTAATAGGATGCTGAAACGAGCCGTAGAAAATTAAGGTTCATTTGAAGCAGCTGAGAAGCACACTCGGAGCGAGCGTTTTCTCGGTGCCACCCTGAACAACAGGTATTTGTTTACAAACTATTTCATTTTATGCATATAATCAGGCGTACTTACAATGTTATTTCAGCTGCTAGTAAATATCTGCTAGTAATATGGCAAGCTGTTAATTTAGTTTTTTATTTTATTTGAGTGCGATGAAAAAAAAATGCGATAAAAATCCGAAAAAGTCTTTTCATCTGTATAAGCCATAGGAGGAGTTTTGTGGGATTTGTTGCCTTGCAGTAACTTTAAATTGGAGGCAAAACCTTACATCCTTCCTATAAATAAATTAGCTTCGTTTCTATATCAAAATGCGCTTTTGAATTATGAATAAGAGATTATTGTTAATAGTTAAATAATAGTTTAACTGGAGTGATGAGCAGAGCGCTGCTGCAGCACCAGCGGACATGCCCGGGCAAGCCTCAGTGTGCTCTTCATTCAAACAGCGAAATAAATTATGATTATTATTTTACATGCATACAATGCATCAGCGCACTCAGGCTTGCAACACACTTCAAATAAGTGAGAAGCAGAGCGACATACACATCGCCATAGCATTTGTTTAAGCATGCGCAGCCACGACATTAAAAGCACCTGCTTAATATTGTGCAGCTTCACCACCAGAACAGCTCTGACCAGTCCGGGCATCCCATGGATGCTCGATTGGAATGAGATCCGGGCAGTTTGACGGTCGGCTCATGCCTCCGGCTCTCTGCTGGGGCTGTCCCTGAGCAGGTTTTGCTCTGTGGTGGGGTGCGTTACGCTGTTGCTTCGCAGTGTTTGCTCTGAGGTGGAACATGTCAAAATAACATCCACAGGATTTAAGCTTTTTAAGCATTTAGTTCTTCACTCCACCGGTCAGTGGTTTCAGTGCTTTGGCTCATTTGCTCTAATGTTTGTATTTTTCAAAGTACGCAAGATGATGATGTCATTTTAACTATTTAGAGCAAGATTATCCAAACTATTGGGTGTGGAGGGGATAGCCCTCACAAATTACGTCTCAAGTATTTTGCATTGAAACTCTTCTAAAGAGGTTCTATGAGTACTGTATTACTAATAGAACTGTGTGCTGTCCTGCAAGTTTTCCTTTGCCTGCTTCCTGTCAGGAAGTACTACATTTTTGGAAAGACAATTTGAAATTTCAGATTCACAACATATATAAACTACATTACATCATAGTTACCCATGTTGTCACAGAGGAATTTGAGGGGGAAAAAAATGATGGAAGTTGTGTGATAGTTGCAGGGATCATCAAGTTCTGATCCACACATGGAGCACCTCCTCCACCGCCCGCACCTCCTGCTGATGGTCAGCATGCTGGCCTGTCAGTGTCCTGCGGTCAGCGGGCTCTTTGAGTGGCTGAGGCGGACAGAGGCGCCTCCGGCAGCAGCACTTCCTCCACCACCAGCACATCTTGCCAAAGATGTTCAGTTTGAGATGGCAACAGCAGATGAGAAGTTTTTGGCTGAAGCAAAGCAGATGGAGCTCAGCCCGTTGGACAGCTGTCATTACAAGGTGAGTACGAGCACGTGGGGCTCACGATCTGTTTTTAATCCAAACGACATTAAAAAAAAGTTAAAATTTTGAACAGTGAAATCCTCTGGTTTGTCTCCTCCTGTAGGTGATTGCTCGGCTAAAGTTGAGCTGTGACAGCCTCTCAGAGGAAAAGCTCGCGAAGCTTGGAGTGGAACTGTTTAACTGTCAGGCAGAGACTGAGGGGCGCCAGACCTACCCATGCACAGAGGAAATGGTAAACTATGAGCTTATACTGATGGTCAAATATATTTTTTTTTACTTAATGGAGTGTGTGTTAATCTCAATTTCATGTTTTAGACTATCAAAGAATGTACAGCAGACATGGATTCAGACACTTGGAACGCTTACCACATCGTGAGCAACCGAGCGCGTTCAGTCTGCTACGCGACCCGGCAGCAGCTTTTCCGGCGCAGAGCGGAGCACACGGTCAACGCTCTCATCTCCACGGCCACCAGCCAGCTAGGTGCAATGAAGGACCTGAAGGTAGAACTGGGCTTTCTTACATTTTGCAAATCAGAGGTTGCTCAGGATTCACTGATTTAATTTTTTTAAAACAGGAGGGCCAGCTAGAGTTGAAAGAACTGACTGCAGCATCACTGGACAAGCTGCTCGAGGGTCACAGTGCTCTGCAGGCCCAACAGGGGAAACTGCACGAGGGCCAGGAGCAAATGGAGAGTTCACTGAGGGGCAACCTGGAGCGTCTGGGTCAGGAAAAGGCTCTCATCGCCTCTGGACAGGAACTGGTAGCTCAGCTCATTCAGGGAATTACACAAAGGATGGGTGAGAACTTTTACCTTGTTTCTGTATTTTTATTGTGTCCTGTTAAAATAACACACTGAAAGTTTTTTTTTATTGTGCCCGTCTAAACCAGAACATACAATCCCTGCCAAAAATGATGGAGTTGCCACACTTGGAGAAGGCTCAGTCAGCTTATTTACTTTCTAGCAAATAATCCAAACAGTTGTGACCATTATAAATACTAATTGTGATGTTTTTGTTGATGATTCTGTAATTTTTCATCTAGTTGATGCACCAAAGATGTATCCTTTTAGATGTTAATGTTAGAAAGTAAACAAATAAATGGATGCATACAACTTTGCACAGTGATAACAATAACTGGTTGTGTGTAAATGATCAGACATTAAAGGCTCTGTTCATGTGCTAACAGTCAAATGCTAGAAGTCAATAAATTCTTTTGCTACTGAGAAACGGTGAGAAAGGAGCAGCGCCCGTTCCTCAAATGGAAAAGTACTTTAAAAGGAGCCTTTAGAAGGCAGTTTGATGTGCAGAGTGACTTCTGCGAGGTCTGAACTGCAACTTTTAAGTAGAATATAAAATATCAAACTGTAATTCTCATGCACTTCACAAAATTCTCCTGTAAGCACACCGGATGTCAGATCATGTAGCATGAAATTTATTAATTGCTGCACATCTTCATGTCCACCTCTTTTAGAGAACGTCAGCGAGCGGCTGCAGATCCAGGGCTCAGAGGTGCAGGACAGCCACAAGGCGATTGTTAAGGACCTGGCTGATGTAAGACACCAAGCTCAGGACATCTATCAGAAAATTGGTAAATGGCTGAAGTCATTTGTAGTTTTACTTTGTCTCCCCCCCCCCAAAGCAGTGTGTTTAAATATCCTTCTGAACTTTCTCCACCCTGTGGCTGATTAGATCACAGTATGTTAGAGTTTCTACAGTATCAGGATCAGACCTCCCAGTACTACACTGACCTGATGAACAAACTAGAGCGCATGAACAGCACCTTGGGAGGCATGCTGCACTACCTCGATAACATGCAGAGCCGGATAGAGGACAGGCTTCACGTGATCCAGGGCTACCTCGGCTGGGCAGGTGAGACAGCAGCCACAGAGCAAATTGCTCTCCCTTTTTTATAGCTTTTTTTTTTTTTTCTTTTTCCTACTACAAAGAACTGAAGGAAATTACATTTTAATAATTAACTATTAGCAGGACAATTCAAGGCACATCTCAAATAATTTTTTATATTCTCTTTGGCTAATAAAAAGAGAAATGTTTTCTGTATGAATTAAGAACAGTTTTTCTTGTGCTTTCTCTATGAACAGGTCTGAGTCTGACGGCCATGTGGACGTGCATTGCACACACAGGCTATTTTGTACTGTGTGCAGTCCTGCTGACGTTCCTGCGCTGTCCCGGCTTCTCCCGAGCCATGCTGCTGCTCACCGTGCCTCTGAATGCAGTGGCCGAGGTCAACCAGCAGCCAGCGCTGGATCTCGCCAGCCTCAGCCTGCTGCTGCTCACTCTGTCTCTGGGTACAAACATAAAGTAGCGTAGGAGGCAAACGCAGTGGCTCCAGTTTTCTCAAGCGTTTGTCACAGTGCGATTTTTGCTCCTGTAGGTCACTGGTTTCTGAATCAGCTGTGGGCATGCTTCCAGATAACAAGAAAGCTGACTGCCCCACTGCCACTCAAGCCATGCGTTACTGTGGAGCCACGGAAGCAGCCAGTGTTGTCATGCCACTCATATCCACCGTCTTCTACACCACGGAAGTGAGCATGTTGCACTCAAGGCCTGAAACTTATGGTTTGGTCTTTGAAAGTGTTAAATTTATAGTGTCATAAACAGCCTTGAGCTGAGTGTTAAGGCCATCAGCATAGCCATGGGAGAGAGGGTGGAGCTGACTGACAAACTGATGGACGCTGCAGCGGGTTGTCAGTCACAATGTAACCACATCCTGAGACAGTCATTTATTAGATGGACACCATGCTTTAGATGCTGATGAAGGTGTTAAACTAGCAGATAAGATCATAAACTCATCAGTGGCGTTTACTGGTCAGTTATCGAAATGGTAACTGAATTTTGCTTGTTCAGGTGAAAATGGAAGTTTCAGCTCTACCTCACACACGTGTACAGTCAGTACGAGCTTCAAGCTGTGGAAAATGTGTTGTTGTCACAGCAAATAAACGGATTCCTTTTGAATTGGCACTATTAGTAAAAACAAATTTAAATAGCCTTGAGGAATGCATGCAGTGTCCGTGTATCATTGGATGTATTTTCTTTGTCCTTTTGTGCTCAGAGATGAAAAGGATGACGTCACTGAGCGAGACAACCTGCTGAATCAGGACGACTTTTTATCAGGTGGGAAATGCATGCTGTGAATCAGGTTACAAATAATTTCTTTTTTAAGAGCGGCGTTATCTCTTTACAATCAGCTTCTCATTTTTGCTGTCAAACATCTTTGTGTACAGGTGACCTTGGCGTATCGGTGGTGTCTCCCCCTCAGAGGAAGCTTATGCCAGAGCCGAGGTTCGTGCCAGTAATCGGCACACCAAAGCAGTCCACTCCCAGGTTTATACCACGGCGACTTTCTTCAGCGGTAAGCAAATTATGCTAATGTTAAAGGAAATGTAAAAACTGTATTTTCAGTGCATCTTTAGTGGCTACCGAGACAAAAGTTGTATTTAAATTTTTTCAGGCTCTGAGTGACGATATACCCCCGACGAACATGGGAAGTGCTTTTGATGCCGTCAGTGACTCGCACGATCTAGCGAATGACTCACGAAGTGCAAGTCCTACGCCATCACTGATCAGCAACAGGTCAGCGGCTGCAGTAACGCTTTTCTGATTGAAGACTTGAGCTAAACTCTTTGCGTGGATTGTGATTTTAATGTGGTCTGGATTTTACACATATACAGACACGCTTAACCGGAACCAGCAGCTAGAATCCCCTCTGACAGATATGTTTACACTGAAACATGCACAACTAGAAGCAAAAGAAACTCAGCAGTGCCTTTTTGCTCATATGCTGACCTCATTATTTGAAACTGAAATTAATGAGTACCCACCAATGTAATCGTGTAAGAATGAAAGAAAGTTAGTAAAAGCAGAACAGGTCCCCTTTAAAAATTCCTTTTCTCTTTTCCGTGCTCTCAGCTCAGTGTCGGGCCGTCTTCTGTGCAATGGCATCACAAAAACGGGGAAAGCCTGTAAGAAGAGAGCCGTGCCAGGACAGGAGTACTGCCGGGTCCATGAAGGGGGGCACTCCTCGTATGTTCAGTCCTAAAAAGGCTCAACTTTTTTTTTTGTCCTGTAAAAACTGCAATGAACTGTTTTTATCACTTAGTTACTAGCTGGTCCTGCATTGTAAGATTGCTGAATGAACACTACGTCTGTAGATATTTTAAATGTTTTTAGGCTTCCATCTGTTTTGTTTTTTTTAGCTTTTCATGTTTAAATAATAAAAAATATAATCTGTGTCTGTCTGTATTATAAATTAAAGTGAGTAAAGCAGGAGTGGTGCTGTACAGATGAACGAATCCTAATTTTGACATCTTTCTAAGGAGTATGTCGACCCACAATGAAAAAACCTCAATGTGTGACACACATCTTTAACATTAACGTAAGACACTTGAGACATATTGCACATGTAAAATAAATTTAGCACAAGAAGTAAGGAAATTTGTGTTTGGTCGATTATTATTTGGTGTCTTTTATTGGATTAGATGTCTGAAAAAACAAGACATACTGGCAATTTAACAGGAGCCTCAGCAGCATATGGAAGAAACAAACGCAGCCACAACAGCCTGGCACCTCCTCCCCATGCTGCTCACCAGCTTGGTCACACCCTGCTGTGGGATGGCATCCCATTCTTCAACCAGCTTTTGTTGCAAGTCAGTCAATGTGGTTGTTGGTCACTGGCACAAAACTTGATCCCACAAGTGTTCAGTGGGGTTGAGTTCAGGACTGCAGACAAGGCAGTTCCATCCTCTCCACCCCAAAATTCTGCAGGGAGTCCCTGATAAACCTGCTCTGTGGGGGCGAGTGCTGTCATCATGGAGGATAGAGTTCAGTCCCAGACTGAAGATATGGGATTGCCACTGATTGCAGAACCTCATCTCTGCATTAAGACTTCCTTCAGTGATGATGAGCCTGATTGTCAGCACCTGGGGTACAGGAAGCCCAAAACAAGAGAATAGAAACAGCTGGCTGGCATTGTCCTTACAAACGCAGCACCATTGAAGGGTAAATAAACAGGCTTCCAACAGTAAGATTTACTGCCAAAAGCATTGTTCCAAACAAAAAAAATAAATCTCCTTATTTTTGTGCTAAGTTTTATTCTGAGTAATTAAAAACAAACATCCAAACCACCAGCCCACATAATACTCCTCAATTATACAAACTGCATCAATTACAACATTCAAATCCCAAACCCTTCAATAAAAAAGTCAGCAACACAATTCTGAACTGCTGAGAAAAGTTTATTGCAGACAGATTGCTGATTACTGAAATTATGTTGTGCCAGCACATGGATTTCAAGATTTAAGCAGCCCATTTACCAGTTTAAATAATTAAGACTCCCATATTGAATAAAAAAAAAAGCTGGATTAAATCCGGGATAACTGGGAACTCTTGTGGTACTTCCTGCCGGGAACATTATGTTACTGGAAATGATCAACAACTCTGCCACTTAAGTTAAAACAGGAAAAATAGAACCAAGTCGGCCAGAGAAAAATACAGTGAGGGACAATATAAAACTGAGCAATACAAATGAATGAGAGGAGAATCAAATTCCAAAAGATTTTTCTTTAACGGAACAGGTTACAGCACAATGAATGTCTGTACTTTAAAAAGAAAATATGAAGGAGGTATAAGCTGGATTAAAAACCCAGCTGAAATCACCTGAAGAAGAGGAGACCTCTTCCTCAGAGCTGAAAGGATTCAGCACTGGTGACTTTAAGGTGAAGTTATCATACTGGATGTTCCTGCCGTTTCTGTCACAGGCCTCGCGGTGCAATTTTCATTTCATTTATTGTTTTGATGCAGTGAAAGGAAACTCAAATTTGTCTCCTCGTGCAGGCTGCTAGTAATTTTCATGTGTGTATCATTCCTTACTGACTGAGGAGGCACCTCTCAATGTAAGCACAGAGTATGGTTGTTCTCTTGAAACGCTCATGTTATCTTGAGTGCACCGATAGTTAGTGAGGTCCTGATGTTTATAATCACCAAGACTTGAAACTAACCATTGAGCTCCAACTCATCAGGAAATTCTTGACTGAGGTGATAGATCACAGGAGCTGAGGACTGTTAGAGATTTCTAAACTATTGGGCCTCTTTTTTGCAACTACAGAAGTCACCCCCTACTGGCCGTTAAGAAGAATGCAGATTTAAGGCACTTCCACGTTAGCTTCACTTTTGAGACCTGGAAGCTACATCCATCTCTTATATAAAGTCAATGATCACAACCAGTTCTTCACACAAGAATCACACCACGGCTGGGCGGCATCATTTCAGTCCAACATCTTTCAAGAACCGTGAAACCAGAGTCCGGCCAAATCATCCGCGATTTAACCCAGCTAAATTGTGAACCCACGTATAGAGAAGGGGCCCATGTCCTGCAACAACATTCACTACATAACACAGCATGGTGCTGCAGAAAGAGAGGAACAACAGCAAGAATAAAACTGACAGGTTATTGGCCGACACCCTTCTGTTTGTGGAGCGCTTTGTTTTTCTCCAGCTCTCTCCACCTCTCATCACCATCAGCTTCTCTTCCAGCAGAACTGGTGATGGAACAAAAGAACTGGCGCCAACTTGTTTGGCAGACTCCTCACTTCCTGGCTGTGTCATAGTTGGCAACAAACCAATCACAGGTTTCCTTTAAAGCTGCGGGTGAAAACAAGAATCAGACAAGTCGGGCAACTGATGCGGTCATTTTAAATTTCTACACTGATGGCATCCAAACAACTGTGTGTCCACACGTGCAAGTGTTACGTCAGCCGCACCTTGTTTGAAGGGGGTGAATGTGAAGTCTGGCAGGTAGCGGCGCAGTTTTGCATTGCTGGCCGTCTTTTTGAACTGGCCGTCTGCTTTACTGGTGTCATACTGAGTGCCACAGGTAAAGGAAACCACAAGACGATAAGTGGCAATGTGAACAAACTGTCAAGTTTCCTTACAAAGGGGTCGTAGACTTGATCCCAGTTTTTCTCATTTGGGAAGAACAGTTTAAAATAACAGTTGATTACCCAGCCTGTGCAGAATGAGACATCTGCATTTCTCTGAAGACTACTTTTCAAAGCATTCTTAAACAAATTTTAAAAAGCACGTTTTAAAATGTCAGCATGCTTTAACAACATGTAGTGAGTCTTCTAAATCCACTGTAAGAAACAAGTAACTTGCATGACTGAAAGGATACCACAACTTCTCCTTTAAAGCCCAACGCCTCAACAACTGCTTCTGATGCTTCTTTGATGGATACTTCATCCTCTTCACCAACTGGAACCAACAGATAAGAGCATTATAAGAGCACTTCTCTTTGAACTGCCATCATCATGCTCTATATGAGGACCCACCAGAAAGAATGATTGGCTCAACCTCTGGATATTCCCTCAGGACCCAGAGGAAAAGACGAGCCAGGTCCAAAGAGTAGATGAACTGCCTTCTGGGTGTGCCAGAGCCCCAGACCACCAAAGGCTTCCCCTCCTCTGAACGAGACAACATGCAGATGAATTTATGGGTCCAGCAACACCACCAAAAACTCACAAAAACTTAAAAAGAAATGCTGGCATGATAAACTCTCATGATAGGACACTTTTTGGACCACATTAAAATCATGACTTACTTTGAGCGAGGTAAGCTTTATGTATGAGGCCTGGCAGCACATGACCATCCTCGATGCTAAAGTTGTCGTGAGGACCAAACACATTAGTGGGAATCACAGCTGTATAGCAACGTCCATGCTGCTGGAAACATGCTCTGTGAAGCACACAGAAATGAGGAAAAATATCACAAGACTGAAAATTGTAACTGTGCAACGTGGAAGCATCAATGCAAAAAGAACACAGAAAAGTATTTAACTTATTTCCATAGCCCTACGACCTAACATACCTGTTGTGGACATCGATCATCCTCTTTGCATAGGCGTAGCCAAAGTTGGACTCATGAGGTGGACCATTATGGATCTGTCACAAAGGGAAGTGGATGTAAGTTGCTCTTTTACAAATGTACTGATACACAAACAGCAGATATTTACCATAGTTTCATCAATAGGATAGGTTGTTTTATCAGGAAAGATGCAGGTGGACAGACAGGAAACAACCTTGACTGCACCCACTTCATGTGCTGCCTGCAGCACATTGTCATTGATGTAGAGGTTTTTCCTCTGGAGGTGGAAAGGAAATGAAGGAACATCAACATCACAAATCTGAATTCTGGATAGTCTACTTTCACCACATTTCCAATAAATGTTCCGTGTTTATCAGCAGTAGACGAACAACTCTCACATACCCAGAAGTCCAGGTTGTACTTCATGTTCTTGAAAAGCCCTCCAACCATAGCAGCCAGGTGGATGACATGTGTGGGCCGATGTTTCTCAAATACTGCCCTCGTCTGGTCCATATTCCTGCGAGGCCACCAGCAGGTTATTAGTATGAAACCGTGTGATAGCATTTTATCTAGAAGAGGAGTGGCTCTCACATGAGGTCGGCATCTTTGGAGGACAGAAATATCCATTCCTCCTCCTTCTTGGCTCCTCCTTCTTCTTTCACCACATTTTGGATGGCCCTGCCCACCAAGCCGGATCCTCCGGTAACCAGCACCCGCATGGGGGTGGCGGGATCGTCCTGACAGTTCATCTAAATGGTGAAAAGATTTACCGCAGGACTCCGATTAACCCACAAGTCACAAACAAACTTTCTTACGCTAACTAGTTTGTGTTTTCATACAGTTTCCTGCTTATCGGCCGTGCAGAACTGTGCTGGGCGTGTTTGAGGGAATGTTGTTGCACTGCCACGTTGCAGACACCTCGGAAGTTGGGAATGACGGCACTCCCAAGTTTGCGCGTTTCAGTAGTAAAGTTGGAAAAACAGGCTTTGTTTTGGTTTTTAGCAAAGGAGAGCCATTCAGCTATCACTAGCATAACAACAGCTCTGCTGCACGTTCACGGACAGAGCCTGGTGAGGGTTCTGCTTATTTAGCGAGCCACAGATACACACCTGTGGCAGCACAGATTAAACATTTCACAGTTTTACTACTGCTTATGTCCACCTAGAAACCCAGACATCCCGACCTATTCTAGAAGGGGGACTACCTCAACACCAGTTAGCTGGTTAACAATATAAAACTTGGCAAAGTAAAAAAAAAAAAACGCGCCCCTGGCTCGATTTTATCCAGTTTAACGCACTACGTTAGCTTGGACTGAGTGTTTTTTTTTTTTAGTGCTTTAACCCATTAACAATTTCTTATTCTGACACGCACAATATGTATGCTAGTCATACAAGCTAACCTTATCAGCTATAGTGTATGTTAGGCAGCAGGAATCGCTGTCACCGTCATTTCTTGGCACTCGACAGACTAAAAAACTACGCCGCCAGTTTGCGTTTCTTCCTACGAGCGACGCATCAGTGCGGGAACCCATCGTTAATTCCAAATTAAACAAATAAGGCAGCACTTTTTACCCGTTTGCAAGCTGAAAACACTCAAGCCGGTGTCTTCTCTCTATCGCTTGATTTTATTCGCAGTTGGCAAACAAGATTAAAAGTGTACTAGCGCCATCTACCGGACTGGAGTGTGGCTCAGACGCTGCACAGAGAATAACGAAGCAAACAAAACTAGATTCTCTGTGTTGAGCCTGCTCTTTTGAAGAATGCCAGTGATCGGCCATATATTTGTCACAGTGCTTCTCAAAGAAGATTTTCTAATGTGAGACCAAATTTCAGTTCTTTTAAGGTCTCTATTTCAATGATTATGAGAAATACTATACCTAACCCTACCCTATAGTATTTCTCATCATCATCATTGAAAGAGAGAATTATTTCAGATTTTATTTATTTAAAATAATTTAAGACACTGAAATGTTTTTGTTCTGTGTGAAATTTACATTCAGAAAACCTGCACATCTATGTGTGGTGTCTGGCCAAAAAGCTCAAGACAAAACATGAATTTCTTAAAATCAAGCTCTTTATTTTAAACAAATCACTTTTAAAACGACCATGAAACCCATAAAAAACAACCTGT
>JAVDPK010000126.1:410851-428515 GCA_034780415.1 Cichlasoma orientale | reverse complement strand
TGGGCAGTGTTTTCTCCATAAAGACGGTTAGCTAGTTTCAGGATGTATGCTGCAGATGGTGAGTTGATGTCGGCGTTCAACATCTGGAAGTCTGCATGGACGCCTTCACCTGAGCTCAATGAGAGGGCCTGTGTGGGATCAAGAAAAACGAGACTGTAAGGATGTGACACTGAGCCTAAGTTATCCTAATGTAACATTTTATGGTCCAAAGGCAGAAACTGAACAATTTTATTCCTGCCGTGTTTTAATATGTGGTTTCACACCAATACTGGAGGAGATGTGTATTGGGAGAATGAGTGTCTTGTCCTGCTGAGCTGAGAACAGTTTTCCCAGTTTATTGAACACTTTGTCTCTCCTGCAGAGAATCCTGCATTCATACAGTATCATTGGAGTATTTGGCATAATAAGTTTCTGCCTGGGATTGTTACATGAACGTAACAATGTTTTCATTTTGTTTTGTTAAGCCTGTCTTGTCTGACAGGTTTTGCCATCAGAATTATGATCTGAATGCACTGTTGTGCCAAACACATTTGCTCTTCCAAGATGAGCTCTATAGATTCACTACAGGCTCCTGTTGTTGGCGTTTTTCCTTTATTTTATTTCTTTGTGTTAGTTTTCACATAAATGCATATGTATTAAAGATAAGAGGGCAGAGGACAAGTAGAAAACTGCTGCACCTATAAAAAAAAAGGGAAGAAAAAAACCCCCCAAAAACAAACAGTACCTGAAAAAAACATGTCTACATAAACCAACAATCTTCTTGTGTTGTGGTGTGTGTCTGTTTGCACGAGTGAATAAGAGTGTGAATGCCTGTGCCTCCGTCACAAAATGTACTTAATAATGAGGGTGGAAAGTCACAACAACGGCCCCCAGAAGCCACGGGCATTTAGAGAAAGACCCAGGAGAACTGGGCCGCCCGCAGCACCCCAAGAGCATTGAAGACCCAGGGCCACACATCCCAATGACAACCGCGTGCCCACCCCAGCAGAAGGCAGTCAGTCTTTGGCTCTATTTCAGGAAGCAACAAACTCTGAGTTTAAACGCATACTCTGAGTTGATCAACTCTGAGATCGGCAATTCTAAGTTTCCAGTTCCAGAACAGCTGATCAGAACACTTTGTTTTTTGTCAAGTCCCTGTTATTCTTATATTCTGACTGTAAACCACATGAACACAACAAACGTGCCTGCATAACCCTCCAAAATCTGACCGTTTGTGGAGCACTTGGACGCAGGGAGAGTCCCAGAAAATAACCCCGTGTGTTTGTGCAGGCTTTTATTATACCCATTAGTGTCATTTTAAAGTTAAGCATCTTCTTGGCACTCTGGTAATTTAGAAAATTGAGGTTTCTAACACAAAGTGTGAACGTCACACTAATATAATGTATGCATTAGCCTGCTGTCAAACAGGAGATTAAAGTATAACAGATGGAACTCTTGCAACATAAAAGTCAATCAAAAATGAAAGGCAAACAAGAAGCAAGACTTTCTGGATTTATAGCCACGGATTAAACCTGCCCAAACTAAAGACGTTTCATGAACTGAAATGAACTGTACACCTGCCGCTTTTTAAAGTGTTCTGCTTTTAAAGCAACAATAGATATCTTGTTGAGAGGCGGTTATTGAGGTCAAAGTCCAGATATTGTTACATGTAGCCAATGCCTCTCCCAGGACACACCCTTCAGTTTATGGTTAGATAAGCATTTGTACCTATACTGATAACTGAGATATTTTATAGAAACACGTCAGACTGAATGAATTTCACAATAAATCACAAGATGAGTTAGGATTGTTAGAAGTTGCACAGAGTGCGGTGCATGCAGTAAAGCGGCAGCGTGCTGACCTGTGCCATCTGAGCAGCGGTGTCTCCTTTGGCTCCCAGGTAGACCATGGCCAGGGCTGAGCTGATGCTCAGAGGAGAGACAAAGATGTTCCCAGCAGGGTTTGCTTGGCTCAGAGTGCGGAACAGCTCCAAGGCAAACGCTGTGTTTGAGCTGCTGATGGTGGACATGGCTGGTATATGGTTTTCCTGTAAAGTGCAAAACCCCCCCAAAAAAACTAGAAATTAGCACAGCCCTATATGTTATTGTACCTACATTATAATCAATCTAGTACTTTTTGGCCACTTAAAATATCTTTATAGAACTGTAATGTTATATTTGTTGTCATTTCTGATTAGATTAGATTAGATTAGATCAGATTCAACTTTATTGTCTAACATTAGATTAGACAAAAAGTTGAATCTAATCTAAAGTTATATTTGTTGTAATTTCTGCTGCCCTCTTGGTCAGATTTCTTTTTTAAAATACTTTTCTTTTTTACCCTGATAAAGAATATATAAAAGTCACTTTGCCAAAAAATGATTGGAGCGTCTGTCACGTGACAGAAATGTTTCGGCCTCAATGATATCATTCAGGAGAGATATTTTTGACGCGTTTCGCAGATTATAGGTCAACAAGCCATTTACAGAAATTTAAACAGAGGCGATCACTTTCTGGCAAATACCGGAAATCACAAACACCGGCATACGTCACCTTTGTGGCAGGTGCGCGTTGCAAATACAAAGCAGCTCGTGATCTGTGTGTTTCTATTAGAAAAGCACGAGATGTTTTTTTTTTATTCTTTTCTTTTTTTACATTACCGGAAGTTGCTGTGGCTGAAGCTCGCTTTGCTCGCACAAAATCAGCGGTTGGGAAAGTAAAAGCAAAACGTAAAGACGGGCAAAATTCCCCCAAAATGTCCTAAGAACGGCGAGGAAATCCGCAGGCCGAGCGCCGCTCATTTATACAGAGCGCACAGTGTGGTGTGACAGGACAGGGCGCAGTCCGGGTGGGTGGAACGCGTGAATGGGCGATAACTCACCGGTGGTGACAAAACACTGTATTATACTGAGGGAAAAAACAAAAATGCAGCTGGACAGAGCTGCGGACGTGTTTGCACAACTGTAGAACGCTACACTGTGCTCTCTGTGCCACACAAAACCTCGCTCCAACGTTTCCAAATGTGTTTATTTATTCATTTATTGCTATTCAAAGGCTGTATGCTGATGGAGACAGGATCAGGACAGACCCCACCCACCTACCTACGCTGCCACTAGCGTAACCCTTGCTGACACAACAGTTAAATTTCTTATGTAAATCTGCGTCTCTCCATATTATATTCTAAATGGTCTTTCATACGCTGGCAGGCAGGTTTTCAGGTTGGTGGAGAATGCAAAATCAGAATTATCCTTGTAAATCTTTGTCTGGAGCAGGGAAACACTGGGAACCAGGCGGGGCACAGTAGGCAAGCTGATGAGAGGTCAACAGCCAGCAGGTGTGTAGATGGTCCTTGGAGCCTGCACTTTGTGAACTCTTTCCATGTGGATCAGACTTTGTGACACACTTGTGGCCCAGTTTCTTTTACCATTAAGCCAGTTTAATATCTACTTTTCATGTCTACAAAAGATTGTATTATGTATATTATGCTAGAGTCTATTTTTCAAAGTGTATGCTGGGCCATTTAGGTTTCAAAAAATTGTCATGGTTAATGCTAATCAATGATTACACTGACATTAATCAGGCCGAGTAATCAGAAATAGGCGGTTATAAAGTCAGGGTTTCCCAGTTCAGCTGTGAGTGCATTCATATGAAAGGGAAGGTGTTGCTAATCACAAATATGGACTAGGTCTACTGGCAGCAATACTGAGCAAAACACATCAGATCTCACTGGGAAAATGATGCTGGATATCTTTACTGATATGGAGTGGGTAATGTGTTTGGAATGAAAGGATGCCACATCGTTTGATGGAAATAAAAACGATCGACGTACAGAGGACTGAATTCACAGACACCCCGAAAATCAAAATGAAAAAATGATGCAGCAGGTTAGTCCATTATGCTGAAATTTCATTGCAGCAACTCAAAATGGTACTCAGTAGTTTGTTTGGCCCCCACGTGCTTGTATGCATACCTGACAATGTAGGGGCTCCTAATGAAACAACAGATGGTGTCCTGGGGGATCTCCTCCCAGATCTGAACTGGGGCATCACTGAGCTTCTGGACAGTCTGAGGTGCAACCTGGACGGAAAGAAACATAATGTCCCAGAGGTGCTCTATTGGATTTAGGTCAGGTGAGTCTGGGGCCAGTCACTGGTATCAATTCTTTCATCCTCCAGGAACTGCCTGCATACTCTCGCCACATATTGCTGAGCACTGTCGTGCACCAGGAGGAACCCACTGCACCAGCATAGGTCCTGACAGTGGGTCCAAGGACTTCCTCTTGATACCTAACGGCAGTCAGGGTGCTGTTGCCTAACCTGCAGAGGTCTGTGCATCACTCCGTGGATATGCATCCCCAGACCATTGCTGACTCACCACCAAACCATAATGCTGAACAATGTTACAGGCAGCATTACGTTCTCCATGACTTCTCTACCCCCATTCACGTCTGTCACGTGTGCTCAGGGTGAACCTGCTCTCATCTGTGAAAAGCACAGGGTTCCAGTGGTGGACCTGCTAATTCTGGTTTTCTATGGCAAACCAGGTGCTGGACAGTGAGCACAGGGTCGGGCCACCCTCACGAAGTCTGTTTCTGATTGTTTGGTCAGAGACATTCCCACCAGTGAACTGCTGGAGGTCATTTTGTAGCTCTGGCAGTGCTCATCCTGTTCCTCCTTGCACAAAGGAGCAGATGCCGGTCCTGCTGATGGGTTAAGGACCTTCTACGGCCCTGTCCAGCTCTCCTAGAGTACCTGCCTGTCTCCTGGAATCTCCTCCATGCTCTTGAGACTGTGCTGGGAGACACAGCAAACCTTCTGGCAATGGCACGTATTGATGTGCCATCCTGGAGGAGATGAACTACCTGTGTGACCTCTGTAGGGTCCAGGAATCGCCTCACGCTACCAGCAGTGACACTGACCCTAGCCAAAAGCAGACAGTCAGAAAAGATGAAGTTTAACTGACTTGATACTGTTGGTTAAAAAGTGTTCCTGTATTTTTTTGAGCAGTGTATGAGTGTGCGTGTCTGTGTTGGGTAAGTGCTGTTCATTATGTAAGCTGCAGCCTGATAATGAAGGCACTGGAGGTATCGTGTGTACTTCAGGAGCTTTAACTGGAAAATTTCTATATCAGTAAAGCCAGGAAGGAAAGGTGTCCAAAACACTGGGTGTGTAAAACATAAATATACAACATGGAATGAGGTTACACCTTTTCTCAATGATGCTCATCAGAGTTTAGACAACCTCTAAGCACTTTAATCCTTCGTGCTGTGCACGCCCTGCTGTCAAAGGGATTTTCAAGGAATGCTGACGATATTTTCGAGAGAACTGATTAATCAGTTGGCGGTTATCAGAGCATGCCTCTGCCTCTGCTATAAGGCTTCTGCTAAGCCACACTGTGGATTTGATCTTTTTGTGTCTCTTTTTTTTTTTTGTGTTTTATTGTTGTAATTACCACTTTTGTGGGATTGCTGTCATCCAGGTAGAAAAATAAAGAAATGAAAGACTGTTAGAAAAACAGCAAGTCTCTGTTTAAGGTATTTAAACACTACAAGTTAACGTTACAGCTGACTGCTGCTGAAGTAGCGTTTTAATTCAGTATTTTAATCTGTATCTCGCTTATTGTTTTTCATGCATTTTTTAGAGCTGACTGTGTGATTGCATGTGGTTGGTGTGCTGGAAGCTGACTCACACCTGATAGTGATGGTTTGTGTTTGCACATTTTGCTCATGTGCTGATTTGGCTACTCCCCAGCAGCTTTGCACAGCCAGTGCATGACTGCCTGCCTCCTATTTCTTTCCTCTCTTTGGTACAATCTTAATAAATCTCTTAATAAATAGCCAGTTATTGCACATGGCATATTAATTAAAGCTCATGCGTTCCAGTTCACCAAAGTGTGAACGTATACATTCATCTTTATGCAATTTACCCTCCTAAATTTCCAGAACCTTTACTGATGATATGCAGTATATCAGTTCTTATGTTCTAAAGGTTCTAATGTTTTAGAGCTTTAAGCACATATTGTTGCGAGTTAATCTGTAGGTCAAAGATCTGCGTATATGTATATGTGTATATCCTATTTACTGCAGTGAAACTGAATGAAGCTGTTTTATT
The DNA here is from genome assembly GCA_034780415.1 of Cichlasoma orientale. Taxonomy (NCBI): domain Eukaryota; kingdom Metazoa; phylum Chordata; class Actinopteri; order Cichliformes; family Cichlidae; genus Cichlasoma; species Cichlasoma orientale. The sequence continues at coordinate 422,427 of JAVDPK010000126.1, read as the reverse complement.
TTTAGGTCAAGGTAGAACATTTTATATATTAAGATGTTATAGCCTACAATGGGTAACTTAAAAAAAGCAGTGTGTGTGTGTGTCAGCCAAGGCTGATCAGAGGTTACTCTTGAAGCATTTCATGTGTACAAAGGTGCGTCTGTGTGATTTACTGTGCAGAGATCACATACTGTCTCCACCCTCCACAGTGGCTTACTGTGTGCTGGATTTGCTAACCACAGACACATGATAAACCCTTCTGATTAATGACAGTCCTTGGACTCCACGCCTCTCTGCTATGCAACCAGCCCCCCTTCCCTCGAAATGTTTGAGTACTGATTCAAAAGCCTTTTTTTTCCCCCTAATCAGTATTTTCTTCTTGTTTACCAAAAATACTGATTTTGCCTGAAGTAAATATACGTTTCCTGAGCTACAGAAGGCAGATTTATCAACGGAAAATCTCAAACATCTGATGTCAACCTGCTGTCCTTTTTCAAAACCTGCTCTAATACACTCCTGTGTGCTGTTTTAAAAAGACTGTAAAGTGCACAGAGCTAGCAGATGAATGCAAAACTAATGGGTGCGGTTTAGAGCAGGGTGTGGGCCCATAGTGTGGGATGCAGAACGTTTGCAGGTCATTCCTGCTCAGCAGGAGAGGAGAACCATCAGGGGTAGATTCCCCCAGCTGGGTCTCCTGCTTCAGAGTGTCTCATGTTCCACTAAACAAAACAACCCCAATGAAATGATGACGTTTGCAAAAGCTTCACGATGATCTCATTGAGAAATAAATGGTGAATCAAATGTGGAAAAATCACCTTGGTTGCTTTAGCAGTGACTTAAATAAACAAAAACAACAAACTGCCTTCCTGTGACCAATGATAGAACTGTACATTAAAGATGGTGTGCAAACCGCGATAGGAACTCCGCATATCATATTCAGTGAGACTCATAAATATGAACTATATTTGTGTACTGTTACATTTACTTATTCGGTTTGCTGTGTTCACAAACAAACACAGTAATTCCATCAATGTTATATTTTTCCATCTGTTTTTGGGGCCCAAATAAGCGCTTTAACATGTGTTTGCCACAAGAGGGAGCCAGACTGACATGCTGCTAAACACAATACACACATTTTGTGTTGTTTTGAGGTGCCCACTCTGCAGTACGCACTTTCTCATGTTTGCTCAGTACATTATCACACGCTCACACAGAAAGCAGAGAGGATGTAAAATGTTGCTTCTCCTGCTTGGTGATTATTGCAGTATATCTGAGTCTATGTGTGTGTGATAGCACTGTAACGGACTCTGACTATATGATGTACCTTAAACAATTTTATATTAAAATAATAAATATTTACTGAAAATAATTTGCCTGAAAAAAAGTCTCAGATTTCCTTCTTTCTTTATAACTCCAAGAATTTTCACCACAGTCTTATCCAGCTTGTCCTCCTCCTAACATCAATCTCTGAGGTGTAATTTTCCTCCATTAGCAGCATCATCATCATCTTTGTGTCCTGTCAGCATGCTTCATAATCACCAGGCCCTGAGGTGTTCACTTACTCATCACACTCAGCCTTAACATTCATGGGAGGAACTGAACTTGCAATGTCCTCAAGGCTGCACAAGGCAATGTCTGACCTGAAAGAAAAAAACAGTGTGTGTCCAGTTAAGCCAGAGAAGCAGCAAAGCAATTCAGTCCATTCTTGTACAGATAACAACTGCAGTCCTGTGAAAAATTAAGTAAATCAGGTGCGTGTTAACACAATGCCATAAGCTTCTCAGGAGTGGAAGAAAGAAATTTCCTAAATTTTCTAAAACCAGGAATAAGGAGCTGAGGAGGTGCAGCAATATATTGAAAGATTAATGCTATATATATATATATATATATACACACATGTATTACTGAGTAAAATATCGTCACCCTCTTAAAGTCATTTTTTTCAGATTTTTCAGAAAAGACAAAAAAACTGAACCAAATATTGAAAATATGATAATTTAGGCAAAAATAAAATCTTTGTTAAAAAATGACTTATTTTAAGAGGGGGATGACATGCATTTCATAGCTAAACCGGGGCATCAATGCATCATTTAGGCCTGCATCAAAATGTCCTGAGTGTAGTGCTCCATCGTGTGCCCTGGGTCAGCTGGGATCGGTTCCCTCTGCGTGGTCTTAGGGGGAATGCATAAATCAGTGGCTCATCTTACATCGCACTGTACTGCAGCCTGACACTTTAATATCTTCTGAAAAAGCACAAAGATTTAGCAGCTAGTTTCCTCAGAACGATGGACTGACATTTGTTTCGTGACTAAATGCACAAAAGCACAAAAGAAAAGATGAGCAGACTACAACATGAAGACTGTCTTGCTGCTGTCAGGGAGGCTTTTTACCTGATTGGCAGCTCTGACAGGTAAGCCACGCCGCAGTCTGACAGGACAGGTTTGTAACCCCGGCCGTCTGAATCCGTTTTATTGTATTCCAACATGAAAATGCCCCAATTTCATGTTATTTTCATCATATTCTTCTAATCTATAAAAAGTATGGACCTGTGAACATGGTTCAAAACTTGATTTTCACTGGAGGCGGCTCCTCTGGTATTTTGAATTGTATGTTCTGTGCCTTTCCCTGACCTAGTATTTGATGGCGTTACACTTCTCTGTTCAATATGCTGCACTTGTCAGCAAGAGGGAGGGCATGTTGGAAGAGTACCTGACCTTTCATAAATCTCATCGTTGTTATTCTGACTTATTTACGAGAGTGAGATGAAAGCAGACGAGCTTTCCACCAGCAGCAGGAGGCGAAGGCGGGGGGCGAGGAGTGTGTGTGCGTGCGTGCAAGGGGGTATTTCACATTGTTTAATTTATTTTACCTTTGCCCTTCAGCAGGCACACTGAGGACACACTAATACCCCAAATGCACAGTTAAACAGGTCTAAACTCTCAGGGACTACGGCGTAAATGATCTCACTCTCCTGGAGCACAAATTACAGAACAAACAAAGGCCGCGATCCCCTAAAGCCGGCGGACTCGGCCACAGCAGGAACTGCGGTGTTGTAGAATATAAAAAGACGTAAAGATGATGTTCCATAGCAATGTTTGATGCCAGTCAAGATCTAACAGGTCCCCTCCATAAACTTACAGAGCTGTTGTCTACATAAACTTCTTGCCAAGTTCAATGCTAAGCCGTCCTCTTAGTTCTGAGTTCTTACAGCTTTGATTCGTCCATTGCTCTTGCCATTCTTTGTCTGTGAGGCTCGATCAAAGGAGCAGAAATGGAACATGCTGAGCATGAAATGTTAATTAAATTTTTTCACCCTCACCCTGTGTATTTCCTCTATATTCCAGTCTCGCTGCTAAGCTAAGCTAAACGCCCGCTGCCACCAGGTCCGTGCTCAAAGCACAGATATCGGCAGCAACATAATTATGCCAATTAATTATATTTGTGATTTGAATTTAGTCAGCATATAGAATGGAACATTACACTATGTGCTAATTGGTAATTTTTGTTGCATTTTAGCTTGTATTTTATTTTTTCTGCAGTGGCAGGACTCCTGGGACTGTTCGTGTTTGGCTAAAGATCTTATTAATGTTGTGAAATTTGAATAACTTTTCCCTCTTAAGCTGACATAACCGATCTCCTATTAAGGCAAAGATTTAGCTTTTTTATTTTTTTTTATTTTTTATTTATCTAAAGATATTTTATTACAGTGTGGCTGTTGTAAATCCAAACACATGAGCCAAAAGGGGCTAAAATGCTCAGTGCAGCTGCAGAGCTAGGTGTTAATTCTCCACTGCTTCATCACCCACCCCTCCACTGCTTCATTAAGCACTGGGGGTAAAAGTTCATGCATGGCAGGTTAGTGGGTTTAGTTTATGAGTGCAGTTTGTGCGAGTGTGCGCGCATCACACTGCATACATGCTGAACACACCCCGGCAAATGAAATATCACTGATACTGCAGTTAGCTGCATGTTTATAATGCTGACCTTATAACCCCAGCATTAATGCTCCCTCGATGCAATTAGATAAGGTGTCACATATTTGATACAGATTCTGCAGCTGCGAGGATGAACACCGTGTCCCATCTGTGTGTCCCCTCAGATTTTCCTAGCTATTTAGCTAATCACTTACGCATCCATGAAAAAACAATTTGAACCTGTTTGTTTTATATGCTCTTATATAATTTTTTTAACAGTTTTCTCTATATACGGCCACGTGACAAATTAAAGGAAAAACATTAACCCCCGACCGTTACAGTACGGAGATCCCGAGGTTCTGTTGTGCTGCGAGGCGAGGGTCCCTGCAAATGAGTTCATTTCACCTGTCCAGGGTGTACCTCACCTTTCATTCTGCGACACCTGGGATAGGCTCAAGCCCGCGTGCAAGAAGCAGAGGAAAGATGGAAAGCTGTGACAAGCTGCAAATAACCAAAAACTTTTCATTTAAAGATGTTTCAAAGACATCCTGGCCTTCATCAGTTGTGCAGAGACAGTTACACATGCGAGTACAAACAACTTTCACACGCATGTTCTAAGCACAGATTTGTGTGTACACACAGTTGTGAATGTACCCCCATACACAGGGTATGAGGGTCACTAAACCGTTTGGTTTGCTATGGCTTTTGCAGTGGCCAGATACCGACCCATCTGAAAAGTATCTCCATCACCGTCATGGTCAGCCTCCTGTCCTCGTGCCAGGGTGTTCTTTGTATTATAATCCTGGTTTACTGATCACTACCATACACCACTAGGCAGCAGAACCAAAAAAAACCATGCTCCAGATTTGTAGATATGAGATCATACCATGTACTGTACTCACCAACGCCATCCTCCTCAAATGCATTTCAGATCAAAGCAAACACAGGTGCCCTTAATTCCGTCATTTAAGGGAAGCAGCCTCTGCAGCCGACCGCTGTGGTCAGCTGTTATGCCGGCCTCATTGTGTGCCCACACAGCTGTGACCTTCTCAGGGATCACTAAGGAATCCACCCCTCTGATTGAGATTCCAAGTAAGATTAAGCGAGGCCCCCGGAAATCTATGTCAAGTGTGCCGTGTGCCGACCATCAGCCTTTAAAGTGTGCGTTGTGTACGTTGCAGCTCACGTGCAGACATCGCCTGAAAGATTTACGCTTTGTGCGATGCCAGTGCTCTTGCAGAAAACGTGATATATCTCAAAAACCGTACCACAACCTTACCAGACAGTTTACGCAGCACATTAGGCTGAAAATACCTCGCAGTAAACACCTCTCTTAAAGTGTGCACTGCATATCACCCCCTGTGTCAGCTCATTAATTCCTGTCTGGGCAATTGTGGTACATGATTCTGCTATGCTGCCAAATTTTTATTAGGTTTATTTATTTTTTTCAGGACTTTTAATATATGCTCACCAGACACCTTGCTAGTACCGGGTTAGACCACCTTTTACCTTCAGAACTGTTTTAATTCTTCATGACAGATTCGACGTGGTGCTAGAAACTTTCCTCAGAGATTTTGGTCCATGTGAATGTGATGTGATGTGATGTGAATCTTTCATTCCACCACATCCCAAAGGTGCTTTGTTGGATTGAGACCTGATAACTGGGGAGGCCAGTCCAATACGGTTCTAATGTTCAGAACCCAGTTTGAGATGATTTGTGATATGGTGCATAATCCCGCTTGAAGCAGTCATCAAAAGATGGGCGTGTGTTATTTATGTATGTATTAAAAACAACAACAAAACAAACAAACAAAAACCCAAATCCTTTACTCTGCACCGAGCTGCGAATAAAAACAAAGTACCTTAAAGACATAAATTATCTAATTTTGAGCTCCACTTACCTTCATTAAAATCAATGAAAGTAACTTTAAACTTTAGGCTGCTGTTGATTAAAAAGACAGTTTATTTATTCAGTCACCATCTGTCGCGTCACCTGACAATTTTATTAAAGGAAAACCGGCAAGAGTTTTTCATAGAAGGGATTTAGTGTATGTGTAAATGAATAACAGATGTTTTGTTGCTATGTGGTAAACACTAACACGCTGGTTCTTGAAAGGCCATTAAAAGGAATACAGGAGCAGGGGCGGTCACTTCAGTCAGACAGCAGCTGACTGTTTGTGCCTTGTAAATTTAAATTTAGCTTTAACTCGTCTTGTTGTCATTTTCCAGTACAGAAAACAAGTTGCATTACGGATTACGATGATGTTCACACAGTGTGACAATACTCCGTCCTATTTCCTGTGGCATACACTACTATTGTCCCAAGATAATTGAATTGAGTGGCGGCTAAATATAACACAAGTGGAATGCAAACATTTGGCCCAGGGTGACACTCTTGGACAGATGCAAAGTACTGCTAAAGCCTACAGCAACAAGCACCAGTGTGCCCAATTATCACAGAGGAAGATGGTGGAGGGAAAGGAGGGCATGAGGAAAGGCTCGGCTCACTGATAGGAAGGTCAAGAGAACAATAGATTATAACGCTCAACACAACAGATGACAATGAGACAATCCAGCGTAAGCCTGGTGCACATTTCAGATCTGCTCAAACACATTAAGCTGCTGAAACGGCGGCTTACAAAGCTTTTTTCTTTTTTTGTAAAATTGTAAAAGTTACACAAACTGATACCACCAATAACAGGCCAAACTTGTTACAATGTAATAACACCTCTAAAAATCCTTATGTATTGCCACTTGCAATTTATTAAATCGTACAGCTCTGTGTTTGACATTAGGTTAAAACGCAGACTTCTTTACATTTCTTATTGTGTGAAATTGTTGGGCTTAACTTTAAGAAAAAAAGGGGGGTTAAAAGAGATCTGCTGCTGGGGTTAAATCATGGGGAAATGCAGGCATAAATCTAAAGAAGTGCAATCATGTTTGGTTTTCCAAAGAACGAATTCTAGAAAGAATTACAATTTTCTAAAGCTACATCAGCTTTAATGCAGTAGCTGCCTGGATTTTATACGGAGTGTTTACACTGTCTGTGTATGTATGTGATAACTGAAAGAAGTTATTTAGTATTTTACAGCTCAGAAATAAGTGGTTAATAAAAGGGTAGTTTCACTGTAACATCCTCTTAAATCTGTACTAACCCACACGTTTCAAGGTAATTACCAAACTTCTAAACAACAGCCAAGCAAAGTTCAGTTCATACAGTCACAGAATTTTACACGTAATTGTACTATTATTATTTTTTTTACAATATGTTATTAATTATCATTAAATGACTTTGTTAGGTTAAGGCACTAAAAACTGGATTAGAAAAAAAAAAAAGCACTGTTTGGGTTGCTACAAATCTCTTGGTTGCGATGGTGACGCACCCCGGCTGAAAAGTGTGGACATATGAGCTTCAGACACAGAATGTGCTATTTTCTGTTATTACCATAAAACAAATGAAACAGCTAACAATTAGGAAATCTTTAGGCTTGTAAATTTCAGAATTGCCCGTTTCTTCTCAGTTTCTCAGTTATGCCTCTTCGCTATAATCATGTTCGCTAGCTAGTCCACCTGTTAACATTTCTGAATCATTGACTGGAACACGCTAACCAGACAATCAGGCAGAGAGACTCTGCCAGCAAGCACAGCCTCCATTCAGCTGCGGTTGTCTTGCAGTCCTGACAAGATAAGCATGTACGTCACCATCTAAGCAATGTACTAAGCAGGTCACATTTGTCACTGAGCTAAATATATAGTTGACTGTTCTCTAATTTGTCCAGCTGACTACATATTAACTGTACCTTATGTTTTGTGTTGCTAATTAATTTTTGTAGTTTTCGTTTGTTTGTTTGTTTGAAATAAGCTGCCCAGCCATAACTAGGTAATACAGTGAGGTAGTTGTTAAAAAAGCTCAAGGTTAAATTTCTGAAGTGGACCTGAACTCAGTCCTAACTCTGGGCATTGGTCTGGTTCTTGGACTGGTTTCAGGCCTAACTGGATTTTGTCCCACAAATCTGGAAACCTTGGTAATCCTGCTGCACAAAGGTTAAATCTGGTGAAGCTGACATGTCAATTTGCATGAAATTTTAAAAAATGTATATATATTGCCTGGTTTTAACGTAGTGTTCAGTTCATTCTAATTCATCACAGCACAGAAACAGCTTTAGTGAAGGTCGCAGATGATCTTTTTATGGCCTCTGACGGTGGACTCATCTCTGTGCTTGTCCTGCTGGACCTCAGTGCAGCTTTCAGTACTGTTGACCACAACATTTTATTACAGAGATTAGAGCATGCCATAGGTATCAAAGGTACTGCACTGCAGTGGTTCAAATCATATTTATCTACTAGACTCCGATTTGTTCATGTAAATAGGAAGTCGTCGTCACACACTAAGGTTAATTATGGAGTTCCACAGGGTTCTGTGCTAGGACCAATTTTATTTACATTATACATGCTTCCCTTAGGCAGTATTAATAGACTGCATCGTTGCTATGCAGATGATACTCAGCTTTATCTATCCATGAAGCCAGATGACACACATCAATTAGTTAAACTGCAGGAATGTCTTAAAGTCATAAAGGCCTGGATGACCTCTAATTTTATGCTTCTAAATTCAGATAAAACTGAAGCTCTTGCGCTCGGCCCCACAAATCTTAAAAACATGGTGTCGAACCAGTTACTGACTGTGGATGCCATTACCTCGGCCCCCAGGTACATTGTGAGAAATCTTTGAGTCATTTTGACCAGGATATGTCCTTCAACAAATATGTAGGACCTCTGTAGGCTGTCCTAAAAGCTCCCTGAAAAGCCTTCAGCTGATCCAAAATTCTGCAGCTCGAGCACTGACAGGGACTAGAAAGAGAGAGCAGATTTCTCCCATATTGGCTTCACTTCATTGGCTCCAATGAAGTCCAGAAGCATTATATAGATAAAAAAATTAATTGAATTGAATTCTATCACCAACCTGCTATCTGCTGAATAACTTTAGCTAGGCATCTATTTAGCGATGGATCACAAACTAGCTTTTTAAAAAACTAAAATACCTCATTAACAATACAAAACACTGGGCTAACATGTTGTCAGCTGGATGTCTGCGAGCCAGCAACTAGCAAATGATTCAAATTTAGCTTACTAAATGTGATGTAAATGTGACCTGCTTAGAGTTAAAATAGCTATAAGTGAATCGTTACCTTGCCAGTGCTCTAAGCTAATCTTTTTGACCAAGATCAGACTTGAAATTATCTGCTTCCTGTCTGCGTGTCAAAGTCACACTCACTGAAGCTGACGGGTTAAACATGAAGCAAACAGGAATCTGTCTGCGAGGCTCAGCTCAAAATAAAGAAGAAACATGGGATGGCCTTTTGAATCCCATTTTGAACATCACCACATCTGTACAAACATTGAGCCTTACTTTTTTCCAGATGCTCCAGATGGACACAGCTTCACGCTGCTTCCTAGCATTGGACTTGTTGGGCATGCCACTGGGCAATGTCACAACAGATGACTGACAGGTGCTCTCCATCGCCTACAACCTTCTATAAACATGCAAACACTGGGCTGCACCTAACTGGAGGAATGCTTCCCATGGGCGGTCTGTTCCCATATTCCAAACCAGATCAACATGGCAGCTTGTTTGCAAAGTTGCACTTACATGATGAAGACCCTCCTCAGGGGAACACAGTGTGACCAGATCCAACCTGGAGAAAGGGATCATGAGGCAGGGCATCCAGCACATCACCAACTACAGGGACAATGTTGCCTCAACCACCATGGCAACAGCTTGCTAGCAGAGGAGCAAAATTTCTTTTTGCTCCATTTGAGGTGTAAAGACATTAGATTACATCACCATTGTAGTCAAGAATGTTTGAATGCTAAGCTTCTACTACCTTTGCAGTGCAATCGGCATCCTCTACGCTCATCCAACCCTGGAAATCACCTGTTTGCCCTGCTGCCCTTTGGCAGGTGTTACGAGGTCATACTGTAAACTCTGCAATCACAGACTTTTTGCACCGCAGACATCTGTGAACTGAACTCTGCCAAGGCCATCCCTATCTATAACTGCTCTCTGCTGCTCATGATGACCAGTCCACATATTTAGTATTCTCTTACAGTATCTACTAATACAATATCGTCTCACCAAGACAATGGTAGTGTGTATATTAAATTATTTTATTTGGCTATAATCAAGATAAAATCTTTTAGTGTTTCACAGCCAGGAGTCTTTTTTGTTTCCAGTTCTGTTTGACTTCCAGTTTGAGGTCATGTTCATCCTATCTCCATCCCACTGTTAACTAACAACAGTGTGTAATTAATTGCTTTCTGGAGGGAGCGAGGCTACTGTGTATGTGAGCTGCAGACTTACGTACTGCAAAGCTTTTGGCTTTATTTACACCCTTCCCCATTCAGCAGCTGCAGCAGAGGTGGCCGCAGCTGAAATGGACTGAAGCCCGGTACAGAGCTATTTTCTCAGCAGCTATGTGAAAATCTGTATGATGTGGAAACTGCAGGATGTGCAGGTGTGAACGCATGCGTGTGTTAATCAGAGTGAACACGGGCGAGGTGATGATTGGTGGAACAGCTGCCGGCTTCTTCAACTGGCTGGCGACAGTCCACAACGTAAGGCGCCGAATGGCAGGGCCACAGTAAAGGGGAGTCACTCGTCTCCCTCCTCTCCCAACCCAAAGCGTTTCTTGTAACAAGTATGCCTGCTTGTAGCCTTAGCCATGCTAGGTTTTCTTGGTTATGTTAGATTTGCTTGTACTTTGGCCTTTGCCCACCCACACACACTAAATCCTGACTCATTAGATATGTAAATAAAGACAGCAATGACCAAATGCCAACAATCTGTTTGTGCGGCTGCTTGGGATTTGGGGAAAATGGATCACTTACATGTTGTGTCTCAGGCACCAGTAGATGAGTTTAACAGATGGAAATCAAAGCTCACAAGTGATTATTATGTTTCATTACTTCCCACATTTCTCCCCTCTCAATATCCTACTTCTTACTCTTAATGGATTTTGGTGAATGATGTTTATTGGTTTACTTTACTAACCAGATTTATCCCACATATCATAGAATTTAGAGCAACCTACCTCACAGTGCTTGATCTTCCATTCCAGTTAGACAGGCATACAGTCTAATCCCCTTCAGCTTTAGTATCTTTGAACTCTTTGAACTCATCAGTATTGTTTCAGGGAAACAATACTGTTTCTAGCATCAGGTAGCATAAAGTTGGTGACACTGGATACTAGAATTTCCCCCGGGAAGGTGGTGGAGACCAACACAGAGTTAAAATTATCAAAGGATTTACCAAAGGACTCACCACCCCAAACAGTTCATCTGCTTGCCCCCCCCCCCCCCAAAAATAAATAAATAAATAAATAAATAAATACATACATACACACAAATCAAATTTCAGTTAATGGAGGTTTAAACAAAGAGTAAACATAAACAAGGCAGACATTTTTAAAACCTCCGTCTGTATCTTTGCTCCCTCCCTATTTTGACCTCTTACTCCCCCCACTCTGCCTCTTTCAGTCTATCATCCCTCCCCTTGCAGACACACATAGCACTCAGGCATTCCACTCATTCCATTATAATAAGCCACATTCCCTGGAACACTTACTCCACTCTGTCCCTGCTTGTGGTCCCTGAGTCCCAGGGCAGACACCCCCCCCCCCTGCC
>JAVDPK010000126.1:370708-410814 GCA_034780415.1 Cichlasoma orientale | reverse complement strand
CCCCCCCCCCACCCCCACCTTCCCCCCACACACCCTCTTTTTCCCTCACCCGCCCTCCTCTGGTGCTTATCCCAGGGCGGCTGTGGCTCCCAGCGCAGATAGCCACAAGCAGCCAGAACTTCCCATTGAGTTATCTATCCTCATCTGTCAGTGTGTCAGTCACATCGGGTCACTCTGTCCTAGCTGCCCAGCGTGCGTAGAGAGGTTTAAAAAAAAAAAAAACATCCAACACCTGGAGCAGAAAGCAAAAACCAGTGGAGGAAGAGAGGAAACCTGGAGAGACGGACTCCATCACACCCATGAGAGACATGGGAGGAAAGGAGAAGAAGATTTTGGTGATTGCAAATGTGCACCAAGGGTGAGTCTTCAGGGCTACTGCTGTAGCCTCACCACTGCAGGATTTTCCACGGAGAAACGTGGAAAATCCTTCATCACTCTCATATTCTTTCCCCCTGGTTGAATAGTAAAAGAAACATTTTTGCCTACCGATAGTGACTATTTTTGTTAATGATAAATGCAAAGTCAGATTAAACTTGCGTGATGACCATTTTTTGAATTCTAACACCTCTTCTCATGTGGGATCTCTTGGCTCAAGTGCAAGATGCCACTTGCCAAGTAACCCGTATTGCTTTGCATTTTCCATACATTTGCTCTCTTTGGTTTAAAACACATTTGAAAAAAATATATTTTAAATGTAGTTTAACAAAGATGTCTTTATCACACTGTCAGAGGGATGTCATCACTGCATTTATGTGCAACAATGCAGTAAATGGGAAACATTTAATTATCAAAGCCTGCAGATTCATGTCTAACTGTGTCTGCAAAGCGGAAAGCAGCTGTTCTTCCTGTGGACTAAAACGAGGGCACTGCTTTGTTCTTGGCAAAACGGGAAAGTACACCGAGTGGAAGTTCTACTGTTACACTCTTCTGCCTGGGTTGCTGAGTTGTTGTCAGCGGGAAGGATTGGAGGGGCTGTGGGCACTGAATATGCCTAATGGGTATCAAATTAGAGTGTACATACATACTCTGCATGTTTATATGTGAAACTGCTGTCTGTTTGCACAAGATCTAGGGTGATGACCGTACAGAGTTTGTGAATTTTTCGAGAAGCCCGTCCTCACATGAACTCCGTGTACCTCAAATGACTTTTAAATATACGTGCATGCATATTGTATATGGCACTTGCAGTAGAGTTTCAGGGTTGCCTGGGCTCAGTAACAAATTGGCCTCAGCCTCAGAGAACCTCCACAATCCGATGGCTGATTGTGACTTGGCTTTAAATGTGATGAAAGCGTGCTGGCAAGCTGAAAAGGAGAGAATGCTGAGTTTAGATGGAGAAAAAAAACCCTGCTGATCACCTGATATTATCCTGTCGGGCAGTCGACTCTTTTAATTTGATGCCTGTTCATTTGAAGTGACCGCTGGCCCTCTAATGAAGCGGTGCGGGCTGGGAAACAGGTTCAGGATTTCTCTTTAATTTTCTAGTTAGTCAAGTTAGTGTTGAGCGGCATGTCTTTTAATAGAGAAAATTTAAAGAGCTGCACCTGTTTGAATATTTTGTCTAATACTATATATACACATTTTAGCGTGTTTTTGTTTATTTATCCATTTGGTGTGAGAGAAGACACAATGTTCTGTACTATTCTATTCTCCATATAGACACACAGACACCTCCCCCACATTCCTATGGTTTATAGGCTTTGATGGCTGTTTCCATGTAGCTACAGCTACTAAACCAGGACAGCAGAGGCCCCACAGAGAAAGATAGCAACCTGGGGTTGAAGACAGTCCATTCCAAGCCACCCCTCCTACTCAAGCTGACTGGCACTAGACTTTCCATCCTGGCCTAACACTTAAAAAAGGCTCCTAATCTGCTCCGTGGGTGTTTCTGTACCATGCCTACATGATAAAAACAAACCCCAGCAGAGTTCGGCCTCAGATTACCTCCACATGGCTGCACGAGTATTGCCTGAATACACAAATGCATGCACATGTGCACGCAATGCAAGTAAACGGACATGCAGCAGACTCTGTGTCTCCTCACGCCACTTAATGTTATCATACTTAAGTGTGAGTGCAAAGTGTGAGTAACTAGCAGCAGGTTATTTCTGCATTTGCTTTTCAAACGTGCCACAAGAAACACTGTGCAGAACTAGTTCACCGTGACACCGTGTGCTGCCTTTGCTGCAGTCTTTAATCGAACCAGGCTAAAAGTGCCCTAAACCCAGCTTTGTACTGGGCGCTATGAGAACAAAGTTATTTCTTAAACGCGTTAAACTCAAATCTACTTTTCACCAGTGAAAACATTTTAAAGTGGCTATTTATATAATAGAGTATGTAGTTCCACTAAGGTTATTTGTGAATGGCCCGGTCGGTACTTTACAGTGACGGCAAACTTTATTGCTCCAGCACCATTTGTGCCCTGGACATCATTTTAGAAGACCTAAAGAGGCACAGAGGAGTGTTTTATTGTCACCTGTTGCTTCTGTCTTTCATTGTGTCACTCGCTTTGATTCTTTTCAATGCCTGCAGCTTGTACTTTGTACAATTAGCCTGTTACAATAAACCCACAGCTATGTACAGACTTTGATGAGGGATTTAGCCACAATCCTTAACACAGAGATCTATTTTTACCTGAAAAATGTAAAAATTTCTATCTGCTGCTATTAGTATTGATATCATGCATACATTAAAACTTTTAGAAATTTTCTTTTAGCCCCTATAAGCAACTAATCTGCACCGATTTTGACATTTTGAATGTCTATAGCTCGGGTTCAAAGACTCTGATGTGTCCCCTTATTACTGTGCTCTTGTGGCCAACTTGGCATTTTAGGGGGGATTTGAAAGATGCCAGCGCTACTAGTTTTTTTTTTTTCTGATGCTCATCTAAACATACACTTGAGGCTTCACGGAGTCCCAAGGGTCTTCATGATTCATAGCTACTTTAAGAGTTATGAGACACACGCAGTTCTTCCTATCAGTTACATAGAAGGATTAGGATGGAGAAGACAGACAGGAACCCCCCTGCCGTTTTATAGAGAGGGATTACTAAAGGCCGCCAAGCTACGCAAACATACACAAACTACAGCATTGCTTGGACACACTCACTGCCAGCGCACACATAAAACACGGCCACATACCCATCCACAATGCCCTTATGTGGTGGGTGGCTGAAACAACAACTGGAATGAGTCAAAGCGACCACAATGGAAAGCAATCTAATCAGCTTTAATTTCTGTCTGCCTGGCAACAAGCCTTTTGACAGCTCATGCCCCCCTAATGGTTTTTCACTAAGGGAGGTTTTTCCATATCTGGTGATAGCATGCCCCTTGACCTTCACCCTGCACTATGGAGAACCCAAAATAAAGCCCTATAAAGTAAGTGGCCAAGGGTCAGCCTGTCTCCCGGAGCTAACAGGGCAGGAAAGGGCTGTGAGCCATCTCAGCACCAGCTGACAGCCAAAGCAGGCCCTCTTTAAAACAAACTTTAAGCCACAGGTTGGGCGGTCGCCTCTGTGTCTCACAGTGAGAGGTGGAAATAGTTCTTTAAAATGAGTAATATGGAAATATAACGATGTTCTGTTCATAGGGGCTAAAAATCAAATGTATTTAATAACAGGCATTAGTGTTTATGAAATGGTCAGAAATGGCATTGTTTCTGACAAATAAGGTGACAGGTATCTTTATTTTACCGTATGCAGTGACCATACTTACTGCTGTGTCACACCCAATAACCAAGTTACTGTAAAAGCTGGTCCCATCAATCAATATTATCAGGAATATTTGTGCATTCAGCTTAGCTGGAACAAAGATATTTTCCTTTTAGTCGCAAAAAATGGACGTTTTTAAAAATGTTTAATCAATAAAGAGTGGTGCCTGCTGGACGTCTTTATATACATTTATACTACGGATGCATTGATATCGGATGTCCAGTGTAAAATCTTAATATATAAGGCTGGTTCTGCCTACACAACTGCACAAAACTCTTTTTCTCATGTTCCTCACTAATTTACCTCGCACCTATCTTATGAATATCCCACATACATACCTTGTAAATAATTGCACTTCATCCCACACTGGCCTTGAGAAGGGCATCACGAAAATGCTCCAGTTACAGGATATTATTCATCATTTGCATAAACTGCAGGTGTGGTTTGTTCTTTGCGTTCCAGTGCTACATGTTGCTCTGATCATGAACATGAATGAAGTCTCGTCACTTTGGCGCAAAAAATATACTTTGTAAATTTTAGTGAATTTAAAAAAAAGCACAATTCAGTTATTTAGAGGGTTGTTTTGTGATGTTGGTTACATTTTGTCCCCAGTTGTTAAAGATTCTTTGCAAATAAGTGTTTACACAAATATTCAAGCTAAGCGTCAGCAGTGTCTCACAGAAAGCTTAACAAATGTTGTGCAACTGCTGCAAAATGTGACATCTTTCCACAATTTCATGCTACATTTGCAGACTTTGAATTTATACCATACACCGATAACAGTGAGTTGCATAAAACCAGTTCAAGGGTACATATACAAATAAAAGAAAACAATTATAGAATTTTAATTTCTCCCCACTATAAACAAATCAGCACATATAAAGAGGCCAATATAAGAAGCAGTGACAGGTGCGTCCATGGCCACTTTTTTGGTTCGCTGAAGCTGAAATCCTACCCTGAGAAAGCCTCTGATGCTGAAGAACAGCTCTGGCTGCTACTCACAGGCTGCTTTAGAGGCTTATGCACCATGCTGAAACTACAGCCACTCTCTGCCCTCTGTAATTGTCAAGCAAAGGCGGAACATTTACACTCTAGAGGTATAAATATCCCCAGTGATCTTCCATGACTCCCCTAGAGGCTCAACAGGTAGAGCGCAGCAGAAAGCCAGCTGTCGCTAGCAGGCGTCAGAGCGGATTTCTCCACCACATCATCAGTCATCTCATTTGGATCTGAGATACTGCTGCCCACTGGAGGCCTGGATCAAAGCATGTGGGCTGCGCAGCTATTCCAACAGTGTAGATTAGAGCCGGGCAAGCGTACCAAGGTAGCGATCCCCTTTAACATCACTGTTGTATTACTATAGTGAAAGCAACTTTCAAATCATTGGAGAGAACTGCTGTCTGTCAGTATTATATTTTCATGATCTTTGCATCATCAGTTGCCTGTCATACATAAACAAATTACTACAATCTAGAGTCAGTTTCGAGACTTTCACTGTCGCTCCAGTTATTTCCTATCGCGGGCATCAGGGAGAACAGACGTTTGGATACTTTAAAGGTTTCAGAGCCTTCATTAGTGGCACTTCCATGTTCAGCTCAGCAGCTGCACACTCTGATCCGTGCACACCACTCTCTAAAGACTCTAGTCCTTGCTCGTGCAGTCAAAATTAAAAAAGCAACACATCCTTTCACATTAGAAGTTCTAACTGCCAATTTTTGGCACTTTTATGCAATAAGACAATAAGGAAAAAAATTAACCGTTGTCAAGATCTTTTTACGCTGATTTACTCGTCATTGTTACAGCAGATTTTATCCACATGATGGATTCATGAGTGCAGAATGCAGAAAAATATTTAACTTTAATCTTGTCATAATTTCAGGTCAGACGGAAAGACTCCCTGTAACGAGTTACTTTCCGCTAAGAAGAATGGAAAGCCTCCCCCATCAGCAGTACCGCCACCCATACCCATGTCTCCCATTGTTGAAAAGATGGAGGGACTGAAGGCTATTCGCAACCGCAGCAACAGCCTCCGCCTGGGCCGCCTGGCCTTCTACCGACACCTGGAGAAGGTGGAGACCATGCGCTGTTTCTGGGAGCTCAAACATGTGGAGCTGGAGGGAGGAAATCAGCAGGTAACATGCACTCATTTTACATTCTTTGCTCTTGTTGTCCACACAGAGCTTTCTTTAATCTAGTCTGGTTAGCTCAAAAGTTTTTCCTATTCATTTCTGATTTAACTGGCAATTAAATATCAGATACTGAGCTCCTCAATTCACCATCTCTCCATTTTATGTCTGCAACACAGCGCCCTGATAAACCACGAGAACCGTAACATTTTTGTCCTCCTTGATGGAAACACACGTGTTAAATCTGAGCGTGCAGCGAGAGGAAAAGGAGAACTAAAATAACCGAGAGCAAACACTATTCTAGCTGGCAGCGCCTCCTAGAAGGCACAACATGTCCTGACCAGAGCTGGCATGTAGGAGGCCTCAACAGATGGAATACAGCAAGCTCACTAGAGGGCGCTGCAGATCTTTCCCATTATTTTATTGCCTGTTTAAACCTCCTCAGCTCTGCCTGTCTCTCACACGCATGCACACTGCAGATAAAAAAGTGAATTTGACTCAGTGACACAGTTCCAGTTGCCACACGATGGCAGGCCCGGACCATTTTGCTCTGCTTATTTACACAATGAATACATTCTGCTGGGCTCGGACTCTTTACAAATATGAGCTACTGTTAATGCCAGTTACTGTTAAGAGAAACTGTTTGCATGTAATGTCTTGGAGGCATTCTTAAAGTGTCAAAATATTTTTTATTTTAATACCTTTTTATGGTAAGAATTTATACTATTAAGCATTAGTAAGGTATTAGTAAATCATAATTCATTATTTATAAAGCATCCCTTGTTATAAAGTGGCGCAGACACTTGGAATGCAATGTAAAGTGTGCCGTAGAAGCTCAGCCATAAAGTCCACATGTAAAAAAATGATTTGTGTTCATTTAGATTCATCACATGCATTTTAGCAACTGACACATCCTTCAACAGGACGCACTGACGCTGATTTTTGAGTCGCAAGCCAGAGGACCCAGCATGCATACACAACACAGACCATCACGTTGGCAGATAAAAACAACTTCTGGATAAACACAGTGCTTCACAGTGTGGCGGGCAAAACTATACCTAACAAAAATGTAAAAAAATAAATAAATAAAAAAGGACTAAATACAAAATCTGATAATGTAGTCAGCACTACTTAATGATGGGTCCGTGTTTGGTTTTGCATTTTAAATTTTAGCTGGGGACTTTTTGTAGCCAGTTTTTTCCCCAAATCTTTATTCCGAACATATAAGTGACATGTGTTAATACACATAAGAGTCAAATTCACATGCAATCAGTGAGGTTCAAAGGTTAATTAATGTGACAGTTAAATAAAATATACAGTATAACCTATGGTGGAATAAAATCTAAACACAAAAAGCCTGAGCGCTGTCTCTCAGTGAGGGGAGTCCTTCAGATCTACCGGCCTCATTACCAAATGCTGACACTCCTGCCCCTTCTCTCTTTGTGTAGAGGTTCTCCTCATATTCCCGCTGGGGAATATTTTTCCTCCCAGGGGTCCTGCTCAGCAACATCTATGACCCCGTAACCTCCCAGCTGTTGTTGCTTGTTAGATCGAGCTTGCTTTAGAGTGCTGCAGTGAAGAATCTTGAACGTCGTGCGAACACCTTTAAAGTCTTTTGTCTTTCTGAAAAGATTTATTATTTATTTTATTGTTGAATTAAATAGAAAAATGAAGGTTCTCAGTGCAGAGAAATCTTGACAGAAAGGACAAGAAAAGGCCAGAGAAACATTTAAAAGCACCAAAGTTAAATCTGTAAATTAAGTTTAGCAGGGTGATCACATTCCACTGTCACTGTATAAATCACCGGCTCCATAGAGACAGATAGCTGCCGCACACACACACACACACATTTAGGCACAGAGTCCGAAAGGGAAACTGCAGCACTGACAGAGTAGATGTATGCTCCACCTACAGCATAGTCAAGCATGAGCAGTGTTTTTTTTCTCCCTCTTTATAAAGTGGAATTTAGTGTTTTACACATCCAAAGATTCTGCTTTATGTTTCCCAGCTGCAGCCATTGGAAAAAGAAAGTTTTCTCAGGCCTCTATCCAGTCCTGGGAAAAACCAAGTACACTCTTACTGCTTCCAGAGGAGTTAAGAGGGTGTGTAGTAGCCAGGTCCTGACTGATCATTAGCAAGTGTAAGCACCTTCATAAACGCAGGCATTTTGGCAGTTTGCTGGCGTGGAGCATTCAGGTGTGTGTTAATACAGCACCACAATCTTCCCATTAGTGGACGTCCCGGTGAATTCACGCTACTACTGAATCACTGGGTGCACTTAGTTTTTCATAGGACTGCACAGAGTTCTGTGAAAACTTTTCTTTTTACATAACTGTATTATCTAAATTAAAAAAAACACACACACACCATGGAGACTGCCTTTAGAAAGACAGCTCTTGTTTTGTTGTCACCTGTGCATCAGGTGGCCAGAGAAGATAAACTTAGCAGCACACGGTTGCAGATGTTTGTTTACAGTCATGCATGCTTGTGTAACTGTTTGCCATCATCTGCTGTGATGCGTGCACATGTCTGTGCCCATTTGTGAGGCTTAAGGAAGAAAAGCGGCTGCCTGGGAGACAGAGTAAGGGGTAGTCAAACATGCATGAAGTGCTGTGTCTGAAGTTAAAGGATACCACAGGGGTCTCACTAACATGCCAGCAGCACCAGGGGCAGCAGCAGGCATCTGATTCTGCGTACGGCAACGACACCCTGAACCCTACACCACCTGTCCCCTTCTCGTCTCAGAGACAGCGTGTTCTCTCCTTTTAGGTCCTGTGGTGGGAGGTAGGGAGGAAGCCGGGTGGAAGGTGAATGGGTGGCTGGGTAGGTGGGTGGCTTGACTCCACAGAAATCCTGTCCTTGTCTGATACCGCAGCAAGCAAAGGTTTGAGCATTCAGTGATACAGGAGCCTGGCTCTTTCATAAATAACGACTGCTGCCTCTTCCCATGTCAACATCTTGTTGCCGGCCACCCAAGGCGGCAGAGAGGCTGAAATAAGACGGGCAGCCTGTGCGGGCAGACAGCGGGGACGGGAAGAGGAAGCCTTCCATCATGGAGAACTTCCTAAGGGATAAAGATCTGTGGATATTAGGGAGTGTGTGTCTGGTGGCCACTTTTCTGTGGCGACGGCTGTGGAAATTATTCTCCACAAAGAAAAGAAGAAAGACCACATCGCCTTCAGATGCAGAGGTAATAGAGCAAGAGAGCAGTTTAGGTCAGCGCACCTGTGTTGCAGCTGTACAGGTGAGTCTGGGAGCACGCGTGAGGTTCATTCAATCTAAACAACAGAAGTGTAAACAGGAAATCTGGCATTGGTCACGCTGTGGATTATGTTAGAGGCTGACAGGCTGCAGCTCTGTGTGAACCAGAAATTAAGTAATGGATGTTGTCACATTATCACCCCACTTGATGCCAGAGGGATGTAATCTGAATAGATCCTGTTTTTGTTGATTTTTGACTGTTACTGTCGATTACTGGCCGGGCCTGGGAAGATTTCCTGTTTCTCTGCGAAGGCGTTCGCTTACACACTTATAAAACAAGCAGGAACGAGTGGATTTGGATCCGTTGTGGTTTCAGATCCAGAGGATTGAAATATTTTGGAATGCGTTCC
Organism: Cichlasoma orientale; assembly: GCA_034780415.1. NCBI lineage: Eukaryota > Metazoa > Chordata > Actinopteri > Cichliformes > Cichlidae > Cichlasoma > Cichlasoma orientale. Next base: position 401,368 of record JAVDPK010000126.1, on the reverse strand, counting down.
AGTTAGTGGGATCCGAGACGATGATCTACCAGGTGTCCTGCTGTGTGTGCACATGCGTGTGTGTGTGCGTGGCTGCTACCTCAACCACTTCTCTCTCGTAAAAGAAATTCTGATATCAGCGGGACCTCCAGGTAAATAAAGGTAAAATGAAAAAAAAATTAATTCATTCGGATGTTGATTTGACGAACTCCCCACCATGAACATTAATGTGTATATAAGCCAGCTCACAGACTCTTAGGCACAATTTAAAATGTAGATACAATATTTTATTATTAATAAGAGAACAGATTTTGTTTTATGTGCAGCGGTGGCAGTTGCATGGATTATCTGAATCCACTGCTGCAGTGGCTTATGATAGCAGTAGCTACTGGCATTGCTTGCAGGTATTTTGATTATCATATGTGCAAAGAAGATCCTAAAATATCTCCGCTCGGCTATGCTGGTGTTATCTGTTGGTAGTCTCTGATTTCCCTCCAAGAAGAAGAAGAGTTGTGTTTCTGATCATGTGAACATGGCGCACTGACGTGACTGATGAGGTCCGTTTTATAGCGGCAGTAAAACGAATCAGCTCAGTTATCTCTGGCATCACTGACATTTTTCATCTGCACTTAGGCTGAGCTGCTGAAGTCCACTGAACACACTGCTTTAACAAAATGCTACAACAACAATAGCTTTGAGGCACGTGAAGCCATATTTCGTGCCTCTGAAGCCAGCGTGTGAGTGTCATCGGAAAGCATTACGTCACCGTACATGCGTCAAACGCATGTCACCAGGAGTGACATCTAAATTAATAACCAACAGCACTTAACTCCACCACTCCATACAGACAAGCCCGTGCACTCTACACTCCAAGCACACTGTGTTCAGTAAGCCAGTTTATTATGTTAACATAATCCAGCAGGAAGTAAATGTGACCCACTCCCCATAAAGTCAGGCGCTGTGGTGCTTCGGCAGTTAATGCCTGTCAGTGTCAGCTTAATATTTTTTACGGCTCTGTCTTGTTCTCACACCGACGGATTGCCGTTAGATTTACAACTCTGCTTATCATTTCTACTACTGCCAATACACAAGTGTGGCAACATGTCACAGCAACATTAGCACAGAAGATCATGTTATTAAATTGTTTGTGTCATGTAGGTGAAGCGAGTTAATCCTATTTAAATGAAATCTGTCCAGGGTGTTAAAACAACACACAGTTTTCTGACTTTCAACTTTGTTTATCTACTGAAAGAAACGTCTGCACACCTGAATGAGTGACATTTGTGCTGGAGGAAAAAATCTTTGTTAAAACAAACTCCACTTGCTTGTTTTTATAAACTCTGTATGTGTTGCCATGTTCCATTAATGCCAAAGTACACACACCTAAATACATGTAGGAACACTTCTTCTTCAGCTTCATACAGTATGTGCACAAAAAGCCAGCCTGCAGAATGCAGGAAAATAATTTTTATAATGAATAAATATATTAAAGTCACAGTGTTTAAAATCTCACCACTAGATGTCAGTAGATTGCAGATTGCGGTCAACAGAATTCTGTTTTTTGCCCCTCCCAATACAAGTGCATAATCCTAGCTACGGTGGCCGCCATTCATCTGTACTGAGCATAAGCTGTCAGTCTGTAAAACTTTGTGAGTCTGAAATGAGTCGATGAGTCAGTGAAACTCACTTCTGTCTTATGACAGCGATACTGACGTGTCCTCGGACACCTCATCGGATACTGAGGAAATCCTGAACTTTTCTGTCTGTTAGCGCTGCTGTTTTTGCTGCTGTTAGCCGACATTAGTTCAGCTTTCTTTGAAGTGGATCTAATGTTGTTGGACTCGGACACTTAGTGAATAAACTCGCATACGATGTGAGAATGTAATCAAACTGTTTATCAGGCAGAAAGTGTGATTTTTTTAGGACACTCAAACCTAACATTAGCTGGTATAAAAGCAGAGCAGCTGACCTGAAAGATAAAATCATGGCTAAGCTGGAAACCTGGACCCTCTGTAGCCAATTACCAAGACTACATAAAGTACCCTTTGAAAGTCTACTAGTGTTATGTCCCATGAGTCTAGGGGAAACGACCCTCAAAGGAAAGAGAACCCCAAAACAAGAACCACTCCCTCCGAAAACCGGAGCACATCTATTGCTAACCAACAGACAAGTTACACCCTCCACAACGGGAATAACAGGACGTTGTGCCTTTCTTTTCCACACATCCACTCGGCCGCAAGCTCTGCTTCGACTGGCCTCAAATATCCCTCACCCGTAGGCTCATCTCCGCCTCTTTATACAGGGTGACCTTAATTAGAGATGGAAACACCCACTGTTGGAAAGAAGGATGACAGCTCCTGCTGAGGAGAGACAGAGAGAACAGAACGGCCCCACGCATAAAAAAAAAAACAGAGCGTCACGGCTGTAACAACTACAATATGTAAATCCAGCACTATGAACAATCCCTACTACAGCCATCACTGAAACCAACCAGGTGATCTATACCACGGCAGCGGTGATCCTTGAGATGCAACGTAAACAACAACGTAGGACGTGACAAAGGACAACGACAAAAAGCAGAAATACAGCAGGGCTAATGAGGGGAGAGACAACAGGTGGGGATCACAGATGAACATATTCACACTGAAGACACAAGGGAAGCAAAAAAGAAGAACACACAGGGACAGAAGACCGTCAAAATAAAACGGGAAGCAAGACGAGGAAACAAGGACACGGACTTTATACATAAGGAGGCAAACACACAAAGGGAACCTAAACATGACTAAATGGAAACACAACACCGGGAACTGAAACTAAACATGAGACCAGGGACTAAGACATAAGAAAAAACAGACACGGGAACACCAACAGAGACGAGAGGAAGACATGAACAAGGGGAAACTGGCAGTCAATAATAATAACAATAACTAATGACTGAACTTAGAAAACGCACAACAACCCAGAATTCAAACCATGAACAAAGTTAGAGCTACAATGAGAACAGAACAAAAAGGAAAACAACACAAAACACCGGCATGAGACCCCGGCCAATGACATGAACAGCCACAAGGAGCAGTATTCTCCATGGAAAAGAAGACTAATGGTAATAACATGGTAACAGATACCCGACTGGGATAATAAGCTGGCCAAATAAGGAGATAGAAGCCACTGACATCAAAACAAGAAAGTTCCTTACCAAGTTTCAAGGAGTTTAACCCAAATCCCCTGAGAGTGTACGCTAAACAGAAGGAAGGAGGCTGAGAACTAGTGAGTGTCAGAACCACTATCCTGAACTAAACAACAAACATCCATGAGTTCATCAGGAAGATGTTTAGTGAATACTTCAGGCAGCAGAAACCCAAGAATGAAGAAGAGCATGAACAAGAACCATCATGGAAGGACAGGCCTCTGCACGGCACGCACCACCAGCAGATGGAAGAAGTGGCTGATATTGAAAAATCCTACCAACGGCTGGACAAAGCTGGGTTCAAAGGCAGCACTAATCATGGCAGCACAGGAACAAGCTCTGAGCACAAGATCAATAGAGGCTGGGGTCTACCACACCAAGCAATACCCCAGGTGCAGGCTGTGCAGAGATACCCCTGAGGCAATCCAACACATAACAGCAGGGTGAAAAATGCAGGGTATACATGGGCCACAACTCCCCACTCCAACCACTCCCAATGGACTAGTATTTTTTTTTTAAATTCTATTCCAGTTTTTACTACCACTTAAAGTACTTTTACTACCAGCCCCATCCCCACGGACAATTTAGAATCACCAGTTAACCTAACCACACTAACTGCATGACTTTGGACATGGAGGGAACCAGACTCCACACAGAAAGGCCCTGGTGGAATCGAACCCAGGCCTTCTTGCTGTGAAGCAACAGTGCTAACTACTGTGCCACCGTGCCACCCTGATATAAACTTAATAAGTTCAGCAATTACCATTAAATTAATATCAAATCCAATACTGTAAGTTTACAATCAAAACCAGTAACATAAATTCTATAAGATGAACTGGACCCTGGGTTTTTGCATAAGGCTCGTACAGAGTCAACTGTAGCTTATGTTAATACATGTGAGTATAGCTAATGTGAGAAGGGCTTCTCCTGCCTCAGATTCTCACACTTACATAGCTCAGATAAAATTAGCACACATACAAATACATGAGGGATAGAGAAGAGCCCATAATGGTTTGAGTCTTGCAGCCTATAATGTGATGACTACAAAGTTAAAAAACATAAAGGAAGACATTTAGAACCAAGAGCCAGCTGGTTTTATAGGTTTTATCGACTAAATTAAACCAAACTACACTTTGAAATCATATGGATTCCTTTATTTAGACCACTGACTTTTCTGTTTAAAAAATGATGTCTGGGCATCATGTAATGTGCCAGTTCAGTCACATTTGGTCTAAATTGTACATAATGTTTTCCCTATACTATGGTATTGAGCTGTACCCTAATAGATGTTGAAAGTATTTTTCTAAAAAAAAAAAAAAAAAAAAAAGCAATATTTTTAACTCCATTTCTTTCTGTCGGGTATAAAATGGGTATTGGTGAAACATGCCTGTCCTTTCAAGTTTTACTTCCTACTCAGAAGCAGAGCAGACTTTTTCAGCTGGTAACTTTTAATTGTCAGTAACCATGAATAAATGGGCATTCTTATTAGCAAAGGTTTTGCAAATTTATGTACATTCAGAGCTCCAAAAGGAGAAGTTATCAAAAATAATTTCAGTATACTTTGTTCAAAGCTGTATGTACTTTTCTCTTGTAACGTTCTCTAACACAGTGATGTATTATTATATTTATTTAATATTTTTATATTTAAATATTAAGCAACCTAAGTGGCAGGCTAAAAAAAATTCAGAATTTGACTCACCTACTGCCATTAATGCCTAACAGGAGCTCAAGGTATAGTTAGCACAAATTCATGTGGAAAACATACTTGACCAGATGTTCAGCCCTCAGCCTCGAGCCAAAAAATACATACTTTTTTACAGTGTATCTCATTCCCTCTGAGCATGAAGCCTTATTAAAACACTGCACGTTTCCTTCTGCTGACTGGAAAACATTCTTGACAGTATAGGATCATGCACGTCATTGCTGATCGTAGTCTTTTCATTGGATTTGTTGACACATTAACAGATTGAAGAACAGTAGCTAAAACAACAGCAAACAAGACAACTTCCCAGCAGTCTTTAAAAAGCGGGAGGACTTTGAACAAAGACTGAAAGGCCAAAAAAGCACCAGAATCCTTGTTTCTTAGCCCGCATAACCTGTTTATGAAACAGGCACTAATCACAGTTTATTTTAAATATTTTACAAATTAAACATACTTTAGACGAAGTTTAGTTTTTCCATGTTTCGACCTTATTGCAGGGAGGGGATTCAGAAAAATTGTGCACATTGTGGTTTTCAAAACGAGTTGAGATAAGTTGAGATGGCGCCGTGGTGGCTACTCAGTAATGACCTCAGAAATTGATTTCTTGTACCAAAAAACCTGAAGAAAGCGGCGTCATACAAGGTTCTACTGGTAACAGGAGCTGACATATATTATTTGCTTTTTCTGATGGTGGCCATATTGGATTTTCTGCAAACTGGCCACCAGGGGGCCATCTCAACTTGTATGTCCATACCTTTGACCACGCCAAATTGCAAAAACTTGTCAAAAAGTACACAATTCTTATCAAATTTTCTGAATTACTCCCCCGATATTAGAGTCAACAGGAGTTGTAATGCCTACATTTAGGGATATACATACAGTACCAGTTAAAAGTTTGGACACGTATACTGTACAGTATGCATTACCAGCAATTATTCTATAGCTCAGGAGAGAAGAATCAGCATAATTAGACTGATTTACCACTGATTTATCATTGATCATTTAACTAATGATCTATATTCTTAAAAACATTAGTACTGATGATTAAATATGATAAGCACTCTTGGAAAATGACATGTATGCAAACTTTTCTGAAACATGCAAAAACAAAAGAAGCTTGCAGGCCAACATGGAGTTTCAGCTCTCAGTAAAACTGCACGTTGTGTTTATGATCTGTCACCATGTACAGTAGATCCTCCATGGCAGGCTCTGACTCTTCGGATGCGTGTGCCGGGGCAGTAGGTCAGGGCTCACAGTAACCAGAGAACAGCTGACAAAATGCTTTTGTTTCCAAATTCCCAAGTAGTCATCAGCTCCACGCTTAGACCGGAGACAGTCTGTGGTCATAGCCTTCCATCTAGTGGTAAGTAGACCAAAGTGCATCTCGTTATTAAAATACAGCCTCCAAACTTACTATTCCAAATAATTGTTATTCCAAAAGTAGCATCTGTATTACCATTTTACAAATTAACAATACCAATATTAATATGAGATAGCAAATGAATTCATGTGATCCATCAGAAGGGACATCAGGCTGCCCTTGTTATTGTCAAAGTTATATATTATTTATGCTATATATTACTGTATACTAGTGACTAAAAGATCATTACAGAATGATATTGTTGCACATACTGACCAGTTCAATACACATTATAGAAATCCATTAACATCATTTATTATTTATTACTTTTTTTTGGCTCATCAGTTTCTTCATGAAATGATTTGCTTTCATTAATATCAGACACATAAACATGTAGCTTCAGAGAGACTGAACACATGCTGCATGAGATCCGCTGCTTTAACCGTTCACTAAACTGCGATAGCTTTGCGTTCACGTGTTTGTGCGTACATACGTTTTGGGGGAGTGCGACTGACAAATTGCCCCCTTGTTCTTTTAGATCACATCACACACAACTGTCTGTTTATGTGGCCTAATGCTAACAATCAGTGGATGTGCATGCATTTAAGAGTCTGTGCACATACAGAACACACAAACGAGATTACATCTCTGTGCAATAACACTTAAATATCCAATGATTTTGTTTCACCTTTAACCTGTAAAGTATTTCCTCGTACTCAAAAACATATCCTGTAGTAGGACCGTAACACATACAAAACTCAGACCCCTGCGAGCTGTGTCTATCTGTATGTCTGCAACATGGCTACACTGGTGCCCATCGGGAAGCTTTGGCATCAGAGGAGTCTTACAGCATGGAAATGAGTCAGAACCCACTGCCAACACTTAAAGTGTACAAGTTTCTGTGCAAGAAAGGTTATGATATAACAAATCTAAACCGTTAGCTTTTAATGTTGCATGAAGTTTAATGTGATACAGTTTTGAATCATTTGACATTTGTGTGATCTCACACAGGAATATACTCATTTGTGTTGTACACTCTATTTGATTAGCATGTAACACATTTGTATTCTGATCCTCGCTACCCTCAGCGCCACAAACACACTTCATAGAAACACAAACTTTATTGACGTCACGCAGAACCTCTCTTCTATGAACAGAATCTTTTAGAGTCCCACTGAGGTCTGAGGTTGCTGAGAGCTAAATGTGCCATATGGTTATCATGGCAGCTAAACCGTGGAAAGAACAACTGTCATCAGCCAGCGGCGACACAAGCAGGTTTGACAGATAGAAAAGCAGCAGGTGGAGCTGCAGAGATAATATGTGCACTTGTTTCTATTGGCACGTACTCACCAGACTTTTATGGTCTATCAACAGTGGAAAAAGTCTGTCGTTAAATGCAAAATGTTACATAAACTCTTCAGCTCTGCTGAACCCCTCATACAGCTTTGCATGCTGCAATAGCAGGAGGTTTAGCATAATTTTAGTATAAAATCCAGTCCCAGGGACTGCATCTTTCATGGGAAATTGTGGGAAAAGGTGCAAAATATGTTGAATTTCATGTATCATTATGTGTCAGGGGTCAGCTGTGTGGCAGGCAGGGTTGGGCCCAAAGTTTATGAGTGTGTATGTGGCTCTTTGTTGCCCCATTCAAGTCAAACACCCTGGTGGGTCAATGAGGACTCTGAATGCAGGTATTTGAATGCAACTATATTTGGTCTCAGTAAGGCAGTGTGGTGTGAGTCATAATGATGGTGAATCTTATGTGGCTAGGGATGCCAATTGGGAGGGAAACCCTGGATGATTCAGGAGCCCCAGAGCTGGACCTGGGCCCTGGAACATGCCAGAGCTCAGAGAGCTGTCACTGAGCTGTTGTCGGTGGGCCTAAACTGTCTCCTCTATAACCCCCCCCCCCCCCACCTCTCCTAGTCTGTATCGTTTGGATAGGAGGCTCCAGTTTAATCCACAAGCCCTACCTCTTCCCATCCTCACAATTTGAATTAAAGTATAGAAAAGGCATGCATAAGTTCACTGACACACGCACATTAATATTTTGCTGTCTTTTGTTTTGGGCCAACAGTATTCTAGTTTATAAATAAGCCAAACCCAGTAAAAGTTTTAGTCTCAAAAATGTGACAAAACTTGAGTAAAATTACCCACTTACCATCTCCCTCTTAGTTTCAGCTTTCCCTTGCCGAGCTACAGTATTGTTAAATATGGACCAGGATTACCACAGCAGCAGCCATCCCAAGGTGCACGTTTGTTGTGTGTGACACAGTCTATAATTGTGGCTCGGGGGGTGATAATGGATTACTGGAAAGCCCATGGCAGTAGAAAAAGCATTATATATTGTCTGTGTCTTCCTGCTGAGTAATTCTATATGTGCTGAGAGCGGATAGGCTGCGTCAGCCTCATTCCCAAACTGTCCTCCTATACCACGCTGGCTCTCATGTTACCATGTAACCTTTTCTGATGAGGGATTTCAGGGCTTGTCCGACAGGGTACAGTTAAACCTCCCACCAGACCAATCTACCACCACTCTGCTCCTACCCTACCAACTCTTTGTAGTGCGTATTCTGCTGGGTTCATTTAGCCATCTGCTGTATCACAATTTATCCCCAACAAAAGTAGCAGTTGTGGAATATGAAGTAATTCAAAGCCGACAGAAGAAAATAAAGGAAATGAGGAACGTGGGGAATGCATCCATGTAAAATAGCATACTACCTCTTTACTTACATACTTCTATAATAATCCTGAGATTTTATTGAGGATATGACTGTGTGATGGGATTTGCTGAAATTTGGAAACTCTGCCTGCTGTTGGTCAACCAAACATAGATGAGATCTGTGACATTCAGTTTGTAGTGCTTCAAGTGCAAAACAGTTACTTGAAAAAGTAATCAGATTTTTCTGTAATCCAGAGACTTCGGCATGAGAAATGTTTTGAAGTTTCATTTTTAGGCCCTGGATAACTACAGTATATTGTCTCTGATTAATGGCTTTGCAATAACGTCTAGAATCCAGTTTAGTGTGAAAACTCTTTCCCTGATTATGGATCCATTCAGTAATATTTTGACAATATGTTTTATACTCTATCTGCACTTGCACAGTGTCCTCTAACATCCTCACCTTCAACGGTAAATAGCCACTGGGGATACAAGTGTTAACCCTGACAGCTGATGAGCTGTCTGTACCGGAGTAGGAGTATAGGTCAGGTTTTTCCGTTGTTGACAGATGGGTGCCAGTATATAGGCGCCGGCGCTTTGTCACTCAGCATACCCCAGATAGACTGTACTAAGATGTTTAAAGGTTTGAGGTCAATGTGCAGAGTCACGTCTCCGTAGGTGTGCCTGTTCATGAATGTGAACTTGTGTGTCATCATCAGTGTGTGTGTGTCAGTCCGCCCTCTTTAATTCTTCACAGCGACACATGTGCAGGAAGTTTCCTCTCCCACAATCCCGTTCTCCTCTGTATCAACAGTTCTTAGGTGTCGGTCGGATCACCTGTTTCCTGTTTTCCTCCCGTTGTCTTCGTGTCCCTCGCGTTGCGTGGACGGCAGGTTTATATTGGGAACCTCGGAAGTTCTTTCCTCTTAATGGCCTCAAGATGAAAGCAAACCCTTTAAAATCCTCTGCAGCATCAAAGGTTTTACTTAACTTTTGTCTTTGAACAATGTTGGCTCAGAATTAGTGAGGCAAGGCAACTAAAGCAACTCACGGTGCTTTACATAAAACAATAAAGCATTAAAATCAATGAAAGTAAGGTAAATGTATTAAACACAAAAAGAAATAAAACCATTTAAAACTTACATTAAAAGATACAATTAGTTAATTATATAGTGCTGCTGGGCTCCACTATCTGACACGAGGCCATTGATCTCAGAGCTCTGCAGGGTTTGTATTTTATTAACATTTCTTTAATGTATTCTGGGCCTAAGCCAGTGAGTCATAAAATAAATTATGACTATTTAAATCAATATTTGAATATTTAAAAGATTGTTTTCCATCTTCAGCGTGGGGGATAATTTGGCAAAAAATTAAAATGGATGAAATAAAGAAATATTTCTGTGAGAATATCTACTGAGTGGCTGGCAAATATGAAATTCTCTGCTGACACAACTGAGTGAAAACAAGTTAGTTATAAAAAGCGATGAATAGCATTGAGCAAGACTCAGAAATAATCACAGTGCTCTTTAATTAGTAACCTTTTTGCCACTTTGCACATCCTTTCAGCCCTCATTCGATATTGCAATAATGCAATAATGTGAAAACCAAAATGAAAATGTGATTAATGTTTAGCAGTGCATGCTGAAACATGGCATGAGCTCTTCAGATTTAGAGATCCTGTGTTTTTCTTTATTGGCTCCACACTATATTTGTTTGTCTTGCTTTTTACGGCATCATATTTAGTCCCAGATTCTTGGGATTCTGACACCCGACTGAAGGGCTTTTGAAGTGTCTCAAATGTCACATAGCGATCCTCCCCAGCATCCCCCACTGCACATCCGAGCCCTCAGCTCTTATCACTGGCCACCGAGTCCCTTACGTCCACAGGGGCTTGCACTTTAATTGGGGGAACAGCCATTGGCTATTCTTAAAACTCAACTCCGTGGTGAAGGATTGGGAGAGAGATATCTGTTGTCCCTCCGGTGCCTTTCACTTGCTTTGTCTCGCAATGTTTTTTTGCTGTCGTTGAGACTGTATGAGACTTGTAACTAGGTAAACTTTTTTGCTCTTTATTAGGAGGCACATTTTAAGTCAGCCATGAGCTCCAGTCTTGTTAACTCTTTAGCCAAGGTTTATGATCCAAACCCTCTTCATGGCCAGAAGCCTGGTGGAAGGAAGCTTTCTCTTAATGGATCAGACAAGTCTCAAGCTTCTGCTTCTGCTTCTTCTTCTTCATCTTCTTCCTCTCCTCATGATGTTGCCCTGCGTTGTGTGGAAAGCCGAATGGACTTCCTGAGCTCTCAGATGGAGCGCTTACTCAACATGCAGCAGACCGTCTTGATCAAGCTGGATGGCCTGTCCCAGGATGTCAGGGGTATGGGTCTGGATCTAGCCTCAATGCGTGAAGCAAATCACGGAGGAAGACGTGGGTCTGGGGTAGAAGCGGTCTGCAGGGAGCTTCATGGGGCCATGGAGAGGGCCAGTGAGCATATGGAGAGTCAGGGACGGAGGTTGGAAGGGGTGGAGAAGCTGGTGGAGGGCACCCAGCAGGTGATAAGCTTCATTGGTGAGGTGGTAAAGAGCTCCAGGCTGGTGGAGCTTCTGTTCAAACAGCCTGGATGGAAAGCCAACAGGAAGGTGAGAGGTTTAAAAATATCATAAACAAGGATGCCTACAATATAGCCTGAAAACAATAGCAAAAGCATTGTGTGTGTGTGTGTGTGTGTGTGTGTGTGTGTGTGTGTTCCTCTACACTGTTTTCATCTGCACTGCTGAACATGGGACTATAATGAGAGGACTAATTGCAGTGATCATGGTTGCAGTTTGAATCCTTTTGACTGAATTTGCATGAAGTTCCATTTTAAATAAATGGCAACTTTTTAATTCCTTGCAGTTTAGACGTGATTCCTGGCTTGTTCGGTCTTGGCTCTTCTGTACCTCAACATCCCATTCTCTGTAATGTTAAGTGATTTTCCACTGAGATTGCGATTGGACTCTGAGGTGTAAGTGCTTAGTGTCACATTGGTTATCTTACCCAGACCTTGTCTGCTTGGACTGCAGCTGCACAGAGTTAGTGCAGCAGCTGTCAGATTTTTAATAGGTGCAATGAATGCTGTGATTGATTAGAGGGACTGATCTCCTAGTGCTGTAACCAAAATATGAACATATGCTACACATGTGTGAAAATAGTTAAAATCCTGCTGATTCAGAGGTTGTGGATAAGTAGACAGATTTATTGCAGCATATGGCCACTGATGGATATATGTAGGGATAATGTGAACATTTCATTTTTATGCGTTTAAAAAAATGTTCTGATATTATGTCTATATCAAGTTCCTTTAGCAGCTGTACAGTGTGCACAGGAAAGTGCGAAACTGATTCCAGTGACGTGTCGTATTTCATCTGCTTCAGATGATGCGCAGCCTTTCCTCTTTGTCCAGGAGGAGGCATCTGCTGAGCAAAACATCAGCATGCTTGAGTTATGAGGGACAACCTTAGCAACAGAAACTAAGCCTGCTTTGAAGCTTGTTGTCACATTATTGCACAAATGGAAATATCTATAATTTTTTTTACTGTTCTCTTTGACCTAGTAGCTGAGATCCAAATTTATGGAATTTCCTTTCTATGAGAAGTTTCTACCTTGTGCAAGTTTTGACCCACTTTTGGATGTTACATACAATGTTTAAAGCTTGATCTTTGTTTCCTCTTTTAACATCCAGGATGGTAAGGAAAAAGCCAAGCTGAGCCTGAAAGGTTTAAAGGCCCAGAAGAAGAGAAAACCCCAAGACGCATCAGGTACACTCAAAGAGGAAGAACAAAACCATGATGATCACCTGATGATCAACAAATTGCATTCAAAACTAACGTTTTTATTTAGTATAATGCAACATTTTCATAAAACATTTGTATAAATATATTTTCTTCACTGCAGACACGTCCTCCCTGAATGAGCCTGTGCTGCAGGAACAGGTGGAAAAGCTCAACAGGCAGAACACTGAGCATTCCCACATAAACACAGAGGCTGAAGGGGATACAAGAAGCGGAAGGCAGGAGCCGGAAAAGCTGATCCTGAAAGAAACGCGCACCTCCGATGCCCAGTCAGAGGAAAGGCAGAAGGAAGCTGAGGACACACAGGATGAGGAAGGAGAGGGGAGTATATTTGAAGACTCTGAGCCAGAAGAGGAAGAAGAAAAGCAAAAAGGGGGAGATGTTAGTTTTGAAAAGCATGAAAAAGTGAGAGATGATGTGAAGTCAAGGCATAAAGGAGAGCCATCAAAATCAGAAAACGCCCATATCTGCAAGCCTGCTGTCCTTCAACGTGAAAGGTGTGTCTTTCATTAATCGGATTAACTATTTTAATCGCAAGTATAATATAAGTCAGTTTAACAGCAAATTCTTTTAATGAAGGAGGGAAAAAGGAAATTCAAATCACATGTTCATATTTTCTGTTTTCCTTTCTGAAGCTCTGAGGAGGCTGCTGACGTGGCCACTTGTAGCAAACGCCGCGTCACAGAAGAAGACCTGGAAAAAGATGCCCTCAAAAAAAGCAGGGTGGATGACAGCAAAGTGGAAAATGCTGATGCGCAAGTCATCAAGGGAGCCGCGCCGCAGGTGTCCATACCTGACGAAGCAAAGACGGGAGAGGAAGGGGAAAGGAAGGAGGAACTAAAGGAATTTATTATTGGTAAGACGCAGCGTGTAGGTGAATGTTTTTTGTGTACTTTAAATGAACAGGGACACACGTGTAAAATACATTTGCAATGATGGACCTGCTTTGTTACATTTTGTCATAATTGTCATGCTTCTTTGAGAAATCATTAAGAGGATCCAACATGCAGGCAGACAGGAAAAGGCAGCATTAAAAAGCAATTCAACAGGAAGAAACAACAGGGAGGACTTGAATATGCGAGGGAGTGGAGACAACAGCCTGACAAAGACCGAGAAGATACACACAGACTAAATGCACAGCAGGGTAATAAGGAACAGGGGCTGGAGCTTTCCCCAGCTGGCATAGGGCAAGAAATGAGTTACATTTTAGAAATGTAAGCAAACTAAGAAAAAGGAAAAACAAGTCAGAAAAATGCCATCCATAAAAGATACTGCTAAGTGCCATATCCATGTATTGCAGGCTCTCCGTGTGGACTCAACTTGATGAGTTCGTTTATGGCATTTGCCTCTGCGTTCCTCAGACTTTAAAGCAGATTCAGTGTCACAACAGCATGCCTGTGCAAGCGTCACTAACGTGTCAGCGAGCACACAATGAGACGCTGGCATGCTGCTATTTTGAAACACTTTGTTTCTGGGGGGCTGAGGCCTCGTCCTGAGCCCCTCTTTCACTCAGCAGCAGCAACTTCTCCTCACTTTGCCTTTCTTTGCTGTTGTTTCTTTAGACTCGAGCCCTTCACCGTTAGCACCTTTCGACCACCGCATTGTGACTCCCAAACCCCATCAGATCGCCACCTATTACACTATCAACAGAGACGAGGTCCTGGGAGGGTGAGTAAAAACAGTCAGAAAATCCGTCTCTCGTTACAACTGTTTGTTTTCATTTCGCTCAGTTCAGGCGCAGATACTTAAATGCATTGACCCTCGTTAATGAAATAACAGACTATCTCACACCCTTCTCTAATAGTTTTTTCCAAGACCCTTTTAGGTGCCCCCTAAAGGGCAAATGGTGATGAGCCACAGGGGGGCACTTGGGGAAAATAGCGTGGCTCTCTGATGTAACAGACCAGCGCTAAATCCTGCCTCTCAAATGGAAGATTACTCCTTAGCACGCAAACACATTTCTCAAATTACACGAGAGCACAGCCTGAATTTCTAAATGACTAAATGACCGATTGTGATGTATGCATTTAAGTAAGAGTGGCAACAAATGATTATTTTCATATTTAAATAAATTGTCAGCTTTTTAATGGTTTTACACTATAAAACCTCCCAATCATAAGTTGCCATATTAAATTGTTTTTTTTTATTTGTCCAAAATAAACATTTAAGAGATCCACAATACTTCAAAACCAAACTATCCATCTGAGCAGCGAGAACCAGCAAAAGTGAAATGACAAATTTCAGCACTCAAAACATTAGTTTTTAATAATAAATTAAGTTTGAAAAATGCTTGTTCTCCTGCTCTGCATCTCATCCGTCCAACCATGCGTGTGTTTGCTTTTCTTTCATTAGGGGCCGTTTTGGACAAGTCCACAAGTGCGTAGAGAACTCATCGCGTCTGACTCTGGCTGCCAAGATCATCAAAGCCAGGAGCCAGAAAGAGAAGGTGCGGTAATGATCGGCCTGTTAATGCTGAATAGGAAACGGAATCCACGTTTAGCAATGTTGCTGGGATGCCAGCTTCCCCAGACAGTTTAATAGACGGCCACTTTTATCATTGCGGTATAAAGGATTAGTTTTTAAAAATAGGCACGGCTGAGGGCGTGGGCGTGAGAGGCTTTGTCAGCCCCCATTGTGTCTTTATTTCTCTTGGTCAACCAAATATGATGTGGGAGAGGTCAGATGTCAGAGCATAGCTGTGTGGTTAGATTATCATCTGAAATATTCAAAAGGCTCAGAGCCAACAAAAAGCTCATCAAACCCTCAGATGGCTCACATTACTGCCACCGATGACCCGTGACAAAACAGCTGGCACTTCCTGTCTGACTCTATGTCTATTTTTTTTTTGCAAATTAAGCAAAAGCCTTGAGACGAGTTCTAGTAATTTGCATTAACAGCATTTGAAGCCTTGCAGACGGACTATAATTTTACACTTAAAATATAAAGAATTGTATATTTTAACCTACGTGCGGTTTCAAATTTACATTGATGTGTGTCTCTCAGGAGGTGGTGAGGAACGAGATCCAAGTGATGAACCAGCTGAACCACGCCAACCTCATTCAGCTGTATGCTGCATTTGAGTCGCGCAATGACATCATCCTAGTTATGGAATAGTAAGTTTGTCTCAGGGTGCCTGTTTGTGTAGGTAACTGTTCTGTGATGACACAAAAGAGTGGCGAAAAGAACAGTGTCTGTCCTTGTAGTGTGGAAGGAGGGGAGCTGTTCGACCGCATCATTGATGAGAACTACAACCTGACAGAGTTGGACACGGTGCTGTTTATACGGCAGATCAGTGAAGGGCTGCAGTACATGCATAAAATGTACATCCTGCATCTCGACCTCAAGGTAAACCCGCTTAAGTCTTCTCATCACAGTAAGAGTAATTTCACCGCTAGAAATACTCAACTACAGCATCAGAAAGAGCCCAATGGAAGACTTAATCAGTTTGTGAGGCCTTCAAAATAAAAGCTCCCCTTACAGTCTATAACCTCTGCTATTGAAATAGAATTTGTGATGTTTTCTGTCTTTTCTTTATCTCTTGCGCCTGCACCAGAAAGAAGAACTGTCTCTAAAACACAGCATATGACACCAGAATCTGTGTTCTTTTTCAGCCTGAGAACATTCTTTGCGTCAGCAGAGCTACTAACAAGATTAAAATCATTGACTTTGGCCTTGCCAGGAGGTAAGATTCATTGTCATCTTGTCTTTCATCCATTGAGTCCTGTGTTTATCTCTTATGGTTCTGGGTTCTCTGACAGGTATAAGCCCAGGGAGAAGCTAAAGGTCAACTTTGGAACACCTGAGTTTTTAGCTCCTGAAGTCATCAATTATGAGTTTGTGTCATTCCCCACGGACATGTGGAGCCTCGGGGTCATCACCTATATGCTGTGAGTCAAGGGGTTCATTCGCCCGCACACAGAGACACAACCCGTCCGGTCCCTGACGTCCGTTTCATTCTCTCCGTCCAGGCTCAGCGGCTTGTCTCCATTTCTGGGGGATGATGACAACGAGACGCTGAACAACATCCTGGCCTGTGAGTGGAACTTTGAGGAGGAGGAGTTTAAAGACGTCTCTGATGAAGCCAAAGACTTCATCACGCGTCTGCTGGTGAAGAGCAAGAGCTGGAGGATGAGCGCAGCAGAGTCGCTCAAACATCCCTGGCTGTCAGACCGGAGTCTGCACTATCAACTAAACCAGAAGGTAAAAATGAAATTCACCTTAAGGTGCACATTCTTTTATATTAAACAGTGAACAACTTTAATCACACTGAAATAAATGTCACAGTAAAAGACATGTTGTAAAATTTGTTGGAAGTATTCAGTATTCAGATGGAAGACCTTCATACAAAGGTTTGTAGTGTAATAACCTGTTTGTTAACATATCCCAATTCAAACGGTGTAATAACAAACCGTGTTGGTGGATCCTCTCATTGCAGAAAAACAAGTGTCACTCCACCCACGCTCCTCCTTCAGAGAGCAAGACAAGTAAGACCTTTTTTTTTATTCTCTTATCTTGCATATTTTTCAGTTACATTTTCAACCCAAAGAGCCCACGCTGGGACTGGCTTTTCTCCAAACATGTTGTTTGCTTTCCTCTTAGAGACAATGTGAGGCCCTCGGCACGCCTTTTTGACAATGAAAGGACCCGGAGCCCAACACTGGACCAATTCTGCTGTACCTGTATATCCACTTGATAACTACTCTCCCACATCCAACCGTTGCTTCGCTCCACCTCTTGCAGTTCTCACCGGAAAAGTGTGAGGCGCATAAATAATGGCGCGGGCCTTCTGCTGACGATGGACACTCCCAGTCTGCAGTGTCTGAATACAATAGCGCTGAAGGTAGAAGCATGAGATGCGTCACGATGAAGAAGCCGAACTGTCACCCGTCTGCTTCCGCGTATGTCACAGAACAGCATCGAACCATCACGGTTATTCTTCCACCGTTTGTCATGTTGTCCTACTTTTTGCATGCTTTGCACTTTCTTCATTTATTTTCTCCAAGAGTCAGCAAACAACTTTGAATATGATATAGACTGAATGCCGTTATTTAAACGCTGTATTTTTGTGATTTTTTTTCCTTTAATTTAAAAGTCTTATAAAAATTTACATTTTTTTCTTGAACATCAGTTTAAATATGTTTTAAACGTGATTGAATTTGAAGTCATAGCTGATTAATTTATTTTGTGTACAGCACAAGCACTGCATACCCTCATTTCCCCCTCAGAAGTGACAAAATCTCAGTGACTGAACATATCTTGGGTCATGCCATAGCTCACCCTAATTTCCAGCCTTTATCCGCTGTAAGCCTGCATTGCCTTCTGTATCTTCATTTGCGCCACCATCTCATCTTGGAGTAGTCCTTTCACCTTCCATGAAGGCATAACGAACAACAGAATACTTCCTGTAAATGATATATATATATTTTCATGACTGAAGTGGATTCTTATGTTCATTTATTTACTGGTTCAACACCAGAATGTACTTGAAGAGCTTTTATTTAAGATGTGACGTTTTTCGGTGGAGACGAGCAGGCTGTAATTTAGTTATGCGACAGGTGCATCTGCACAGTTCAGGTTGATGGAGAGCCAACGGCAGAGCACAGAAGACACCGTCATCATTGCTTTATTGCCCCTTTCAAGGTGATGGGAACTGAACGTGTATTAACGCTCAGCTGTTTGCGATTCCATTTGGAAGTAGAAAAGCTCTGTGATTTCAATACTTGTTTATTTGAATTTATTTCTTTTTCTTGTGTAATGACGAGAGATCTGTAATTATAAAATATGAATGTGTTAATAAATAACTCACACCAGGCAACATTTGTAGTGCATCTTATTGGGTATTTGTGGAAATTTGTGGCAATTGCAGGACAGTAAAGATAGGAGGTTCTGTGCACAATCCGGCATCCCAAGACCCAGTTAGAGCTATCAAAACAACAAGATAAAGGCAGATTCAAAAATCACAGACACTGGTTCAGTTACAATGAGGAGAAATGGTTATAAGTCTCCACACAGAGGTAGTTTAAGCATCTGGCACCCGCTCTGACGGCCCACTCTGCCGTGCCTTCGTTCTGGCCTGCAGGTCTCCTGCAAGCATTAGAGGGCTGGAGTGGCCCGTTTGCCAATCAGTGACACCGGCAACACCTGAGCCCAGTGTGAGCCAGTGCCCTTTATAAGCTCTCACAGAGCAGTTGATGTGGGGCTCTCCTCCTTGAGACACTTCTTTGGCTTTTGGTTTGGCTTCTTGCACCTGACAACATTGCAGATACTATTTCTTCACTCGTGCACTCACTGACACTACTGACTGTACTGACTACACATATATATCACGGTTAGTTTATGTTCTGCTTCCTGCGCACGCCTCCGAGGGTGATTTCATTATAAAGAGTCTCTGCTTCCTTCTCTGGTGTCCTTTTACTGCGGATGTACAAGAAATCCAAAGCTGCTGAATGACAAATCCTTATTTCTTAAACGCTGTGGAGAAATATACGTCAATTACGATGTGTACTTATCCAAAAATAAAGTTTCACGGCCTCCATCAGTGTGGTGCAAATGTTGCGCTGTTGTTTTAGCAACAGGGATAATTAGACACGTATGCTGCATAATTATGTAATTATAATTATGTGGGCTTCCACTACATTGGAAACACATTATAGTGAATGAGTGCTTGATAGGCAGGATAAAAATCTAACAGGTGGAAAATGCAAGAGGGCAGGAAGTGAAGGCAGCTGTAATGAAACAAGCCGACACAGCAGAGTGGGATGCAACAATATGCAAATGATAATATCCACCTAAAAATTTCAACATGAATGTGAATTTTCTGAATACCTGTGTATCCTTATCCTACTGCTTTCATGACAGCGGCATTCAGACTGCATGGACCCGCTGAGTTTGTTTAAGCTACATATGCCTGTGGAAGAAAATGGTCCTTGCTCATCTTTAATCCTCAGAGTTTCAATGTCTGTTTGGGATAAAGCACATGCTTTAAAGCACATGCGCTGTTTTACTGAATATTTTTTTAATGCCATACATGTTTCCCCATTGTTCCCTGTCAGCTTGTTTTACTAATCCATTTAATCCACTTATCTCCAGACTCTTACTTTAAAAACTGTCAGCACTTTTCCAGTGAAGCCAAAAGATAATCGCACAGTAACGAATGACTGAAAGAATGCGGCTGTATTCAAATATTTGATACGACTCGTGAGATTCTCCGTTCGAATTCCTGCTAAGGATTGGATGTCCAGTGATTAATGCCGCGTTGCTTGAGATCAGCGGCTGGACGCATCATTACTTCACACAGTCAGCTGCTGAGAATCCAAACCTCATTTAGCAACCGAGTTCCAACTGAGTTCCCCTCAGTTTCGTTCTCCAGCAATAACAAACATCTCTCTGTGCGCAGTGAGGGATTTTTGGCTGTTTGCGAGAGAAAAATGAAAGTCCAGCAAAGAGATGATAACCAATTTTGTGGGTCGAAGTAAAAAACAAAAAAAACAGGAGTTTTCCCGCTGAGAATTACATTTTTCCTCATAAATCTAGCAGATAACAGGCCGTTGTTGTGAGTTTACACTGTCACATAAAACCTCTCTCTGACGTGCTGAAATTTGTATTGCCGTCGACTCTGGGATCTTTTCACATCCATCAAAATATCTCATTGCTGCACCAGAGTGAGCCTCTTTTATCAGCGTAAATCAAAACTCTGAAGTAAGAGCAGGGCTCTGGGAACAGGAAAGGAAGAGGACATCCAAGTCCAACTAAAATTCATTTACTCATTCCCCAGCCTCATCTCGATGAAATCTCCGAGATCTGTTTATTAGTGTCTGAAGACTCAGGAAAATACACAAAGAGGTAATGGGGGGAGGAAGGGGCGGATAACGCAACACAAGGATATTCTCAGTGTGAGCGCGCACATATTTAAAGATGGATGAAGCTATAAGAAGGCAGCAAAGAGACATAATAAATCCTCCCGTCATGCTCCTGCTTATTAAATGTAACCCATGCTTTTTTTTCCTGCTGCATCTCTGACTGTTCTTGGAGCGGCTTTGCATTTTACAGTTCCAAATATTTTTCATACTGGGCTTTGGTGCCGTTTTAGCTTCCTCCCAATCAATAAACGGTTGATTGGTGGCCCCCATTAACAGCAGGTGGGTGGAGCAGCCAGAGTTGTGTACCTGATATGACTACATTAGTGATGTTGTGCATCACTGACATCCAAAGGTAGAGAAAAAACAAGCGTTACGAGCAGTCTGAACACAGGGATTACCTGGACATTTGTCAACCTGTATATTTGAACCACTCAGGCCAACTGTTTATCACATTCTGCAATTTGGTTTTCCAAGTAGAGTTTTCAAGCCTTGTGGAATTCAACACATATCCATATTGCCAAAAAAATGTTTCCCGTAGGCCATTCTGTTTGTATGAATGTGTTTAATACAAACACTGTGTCATGATTCCCACTGATCCAAACACTTCTTTGGTACACCAGCAATTACTATCTCTGCCAGGTGCATTTATGTGGAATACCACAGTAGCCCATATTTACCCATGGAAGTCATTACCTCATAGAAGGAAGGTATGCTTACTATCAGCAATATTCCTCAAAAACCATGCGGCCCATTTACGTGAGACCTGAAAACTTGAATTTGTTTATCAGCAGCTGCTGATCAGGATGAAATTATGGATCAGAATCTTGTGTATAAAAGATGTTAGTAGCTTCAGGGTCGGAGAAGTGAAGCCTGTGCAGAAGTGACTTAAATCTGTATATCTAGTGGTTTGCATGGAAAATGACATGCAACCTTGACCTTGACCTTGAGCACAGTTTGTTTGAAGACCCATTAACTGATTATTGTTTCACTAAAATATGACTAAAACTAAAGGAGCAGTAGCGGTGAATTGTGGACAGAGGGATAGCACCACGACATTAGCTCAACGGCCCATCAGCCAGATAATAAACTGATGAAATGGAAAAACTACCATTGGCTGCGTTGAACTTTGATGTCAGTAAGCACTTTCCTGATATCAGTTGCTACTTTTAAGTCTTGCTGAATATAACATGATGTTGACTTTGTAAATTACAGCCCCACTGCTCTCCAGAAGGAAGCTAAAGCCGGGTTTACTTTAGGATAGGCCTACTGCGTGACATGTCACTGCCCTATGAGTGTGCAGTTTCCCTCAGTTTCTCAGTCAGCTGTACGATGCTTGCGGGCGTAAGTTTTATAAAGTCAAAGGGTGCATTCAGGAATTTTTGTTTACTTTTGTCATCATTGCACTTGGCAAATGTTTGTCTTCTCTGTGTTCATTTCTTTGTCCAAAACAAGCATGTAGGGACTTTGTTAATTTGCATCCTTTAATCCTGAAAGAAATGAAATTCCTTAAAACTTTACTTCCTGGTTGACCATATGATCCAAAATTGAGGATATCTAGGAATGGTCAGATCTATAAGAGTATAATGGTGCACTTATTGTTTGTCTTTTTGTTTATTTAGGTTTTCAGCCCAGAGCGGGAAACTTATTTTCCATGGATAGTTTCTGATTCACTGAGATTCACGAATCCTTCAGAAAAGAAGGGGGGAGTGAATCTTCTGGAATTCCTGGGTATTCTATCAAAGTGACCATCTGATCTCTTTCTTTCACTTGAACTCAGCGCTGCACTCTGTGGTGTATCTAGACACTCAACACGTGTGAAGAATGAAGCTTTCTGCACAGCAGTACACACACAGCCACTCAAATATCTGGAAAATCACAGCGAG
The DNA here is from genome assembly GCA_034780415.1 of Cichlasoma orientale. Taxonomy (NCBI): domain Eukaryota; kingdom Metazoa; phylum Chordata; class Actinopteri; order Cichliformes; family Cichlidae; genus Cichlasoma; species Cichlasoma orientale. Next base: position 378,908 of record JAVDPK010000126.1, on the reverse strand, counting down.
ACACCTGCTGCCCAAACAAGTGAGGAGCCTCGAGCTGTAACTGAGCTGTGTGTTCTTCTTGTTTGATCAGGCAGGGTGGATTATCACACTGCTGTGCTTCTCAGGACCCAGGGCGCACTTTTTTCTTTCTTTTTTTTTTTGCATGATTATGTTTGCTTTAGACTCTAATGAAATCACACCTCCCATCATGCTGTGCTCCCAGGGAAGCTGAGCAGAAAGAGAGCACTTTCTCAAGGCTACTGACACTCTCAGCTGCAGCAGATGTTGTCATGCATGATCAAATGTACAAGAACAATAAGAGATGAAGAGTAGCTCTGATTGCTTCTGTTAAGTTAGTGTCTCAAGTGATGTGGCTCTTCTTTTCAAATGACTCCTCTCTCTGGGTCAACATATCAAGATCTGCTCCTGAATTCTGTTTATTCTGGCCTCTGGTGAGACCAGTTCTGTGGCCAATGTAGCTGCCCAAACATAGATTTTCCTCTGTAATGTCTCTGAAACATCTTACAAAGTGGAAAAACATATTTTTTCCAGATTTGGAGACAATCAAACCTCAGCCACTAGGTGGGGATAGACATGCGACCATTTCTGTTTCTTTCTGTATCTGCTAGTCTAACTTTCTAGCTAAATATGAAGAAACCACTTTCCAGGGCGGTGGGCTTTGAAGAGAAAACTAGAAATCTATCTATACTGCTCAAAAACATTTAAAGGAACACTTTTTAATCAGACTATAGCATCAAGTTAATTAAACTTCAGGGATATTGAGCTGGTCAGTTAAGTAGCAGAGGGGGTTGTTAATCAATTTTAGCTGCTTTGGTGTTAATGAAATTAACAACAGATGCACTAAAGGTGCCCCTCTAGTGCATCTGCAACCCCTCAGAACAGGAATGGTTTTACAGGTGGAGACCACTAACATTTTTCCCTCCTCATCTTTTCTGACTGTATTTTTCACTAGTTTTGCATTTGGCTAGGGTCAGTCAACCCATCAGCAGGACTGAGGTCTGCTCCTTTGTGTAAGGAGGAATATATATATATATATATATATATATATATGTTTTTATACAATAATCTATATCATATATTAAAGACCTTAGATGTGGTTTGTTTCACTTTGGGTAGAGGTATCTAGAAATTTTTGGGGTCATTTTCACTGCACTAAAAAGTGTTTCCTCGAGAGTTAAACTTTGGCATGTTTTTTTCTCTTGCAATCACAAAACAAGAATTAAACTGCCAAACTGCAGAGATTTATCTTACTTGCTCCTTAAATATGGGACGAACATTGTCATTGACTTCCTCCCTTGCTGCTTGAGAAAGAGCTTAAGTGAACCATGTTTTTATGAAGTTGGCAGGAAAACTCTGTTTTATAGTTTATGGTCCACTTCAATATTTGGCTTTGGCAGTGCTGCTATGTAAAACACTGACACATTTAAATATATTTCAGTGTGTGCACACAGAAATACCCTCTTATCGCATTTCAGCACTGTGGTTCTATGGAGACTGAGGTTTTGTTGTTGTTGTTGTTTTTTTTTTTATCAGTGTAGTCATAAATATGCAAACAATCTGCAGTTGTTATTTTTTCTTGCTGGGACTCTTTCACTGGTTTACACTTGACTTCAGACACCCTCACTTGTGTGGCACATTAAGGGTTATCAAGTGTTTGTGCTTCATCTCGAGCAAGTGAAGAGTCTTTGCTGCTGATTAATTGATTATCTGTAAGAAACATTAGCTTCCATATTCCTGGCCTTTGCTAAATTAACTTAAAGCAGATGCACAGGAAGCGTGCAAACACTGTACAATAAATAATACTGTGTCACAGTTAGGTCCTTAACCTCAACCAAGATCCTCAACACAGTGCAGGGGAAAAAAAACTTGGATATTCTATAACACTAATGTTTCAATGCTACTTTTACAAATGAGAAAATATTTTTCATTGTCGGGCTCTAAAAATGCAAATACAGGCTGTCTTTAAAAGATGTAACTAACTTCTGGGTCTGAAAATTGAAGCCAACCTTGAAGCGCTATTAGGCTGAATTTTATTTCCTAATATCTAAGCACGGGCGACGGCGGTTGTTCCAAAATGAAGTCTGAACGTTTGAAAGTCTTTATAGAATTCTTCTACTGCCCACTTGTTTTATGACCTCAGTAAACGCTTGGCTGATGATTTTATGATATCCCTGCAAAACAAAATTTTGGTTGTAGCAATCTAATGGTAATGTCCTGCATTGGTCTGTAAGACACAAACAAACAAAAGCCATAAATATGTTACATTTATGTTCTAAAAACCTTCAATTTGGGATCTAAAGTTGATAATATAATGCAGTACTGTGCAACAGCCTTGAACTATCTGTCATTTGTTTGTATTTTGTTCAGAAAATGGGGAATAGGAGCAGCAATTTATTGAAACCTCCGCCAAGAACTTTGCTAGAACCCAACTGCAAAACACATCGAGACAAGTTCACAGTAGGAATACGTGATTTATTATTAAGGCTGGAGCTCAGCAGTATCTTAAAGTCGGTAGCTACCAGGTGGGGCTTTAGATGAAAAGGAGAGCCAGAGTCAGGGATCCAGAGCAGCGAGAGGTATGGGTGCAGGGATGGGTGGGTCCAGGTGGCCAGGTCCCAGCCTCAGCAGCAGCCCCTGGAATTGGCAGTGGGCCTTCCTGAGCAGCCCTGTACCGGAGAGTTCTGCTCTGCCTGCACCTGTGCCTGAGCTAGTGGTCCCCAAGCCACCTGCACCTCCACCTGGAGCCAGTGGTCCTATTCTACCTGAACCTAGGCTTGAGGGTCCTGAGCTGCTGGAACCTGCTTCCAAGAGTCGGACGCCAGCCGTACCAGAGGTGTCCCGTTGCCATTAACTCCTAGGGAGTCTTCTCCGCTGTCAACCCCAGGAGGGGCCTTATCTTCTTCGTCGCTGGCCACCGCCTTCCTCATCACCAGCCTCCAGTCCAGCCTCCAGAGGGTTGAATTATGAAGACATAAAAGTACCATCAGATTTTGATCCACCATGCACCATGCATTTTTCAGCAAGACAATGATCACAAACATTGCCAATGCAGTAAAAGCATACCTGTATGGATAAACACAATGGAACACTATCAGTCATGGATTGGTGTCCCCAGAGCCTGGTCCACAAACTTATTGGAGGAGTTTGGGATCATCGTGACAATAAATGGAACAAAAGGCAGCCAACATCCAAAGGAGAGGTTTGGAGAACTATTCCTGAAGACTACTTAGAGAAATTACAAGAAGGCTCCATAGGAGAGGTCAGTGAGACTTAAACATTCTTCTTTGCATAATCCTCCCCCTCCGGAGCTGATGATCGGAGACGGCATGTTCACAATGACTCGAGCCAGCAGCTACTGAGGAGACTCTGAGTGAAGGTCCGAGTTGTGACTCATCCAACTTGGACCAGGAATTTGAATTATCACATTCACAAGATTTTCAGAAAACTTGATCTTTGACCTTTACCTTGAAATGCTGAGATTCGAACTCCTTCAAGATTTTTAGTTGATGCATCTGTGGTATGAATGTGAAGATCCTAGATCACATTGTTCTTGAGTTATCGCGCTCACAAAGTTAAAAGTTGGCTGCCTGCCCAGCAGGGTGGACAACACCCCATCAGCCTTTTTAGGCTGAAGGGTAAAAAAACTAGTAGCACCAGCTCAGGTCTTCATAGTGCCCAGAGAATTAGAAGATAAAGAAAGGATCCAGACACAAAATTCAACTCCAAAATCTCCAGACTGGTCAAAAAGCAGCGGTAAACAGAACAAAACAGTACCTGGCCTAGAATAAAACACAATGTTCTATAGCTGATATTGTGACTAAGACATTTTTGGACCCACAATGAGTTACCAAAGGATAAGAAACCCCACCTTGCATAATATAATTCATAGATATTAGAATTAAACCCTTAAACCCAACAAATAATAGTGAAAATAGCAGAGGAGTTACAGGATGAGCAAATGTACCATTTGAGGCTCACACACACACATAACATACATGGAAATACAGCATTTAAGACAAAATCAGAGTTTGTGCAATTATAATGAGCTTGAAAGTCAATTTAGTTCAAGGATCTTTATTATCCCCTGAGGGCAATTTGTTCCACAACCAGTAGTAAAACAAAAAAACATGTATAACAAGACAACATACATAAAAATCACAACAAATCATTTAAAACCTAATTGCTGCAGGGACAAACAAGTCTCTCAGTCTGTGCATCCTGCATCTTGGTAGCACATATCTGGGTCTGGAGGGAAGCAACTTAAACCCAGGTGCAGAGGGTGGTTTAAATGTGCCAGGATCAGTCCAGCCTTTTTCACTGACCTCCTCTTGTGCAAGTCAGTGAGTTTGCTTAGGGTTGTGCCAACAATTTTCTGCACACCTTAACAATTCCCAACAGTTTGCTCCTGTTCCATTCCCAGTGTGTTCTGTGACATCTGAGGGCACGCTTTTAAAACCAGAAAGCTCCTCAGTAAAATCAGAAACATTAAAGTGATTGTAATTACAGTTAAAATCTTTAGACAACGTAAAAGCAGGCAAGGAATTAAAAGCAATCAAAGTCCTTTTAGATGACATCCCCATCAGAGACTAAACCCCCTCCCAAGTCTAAATTTTTGGACCTGATCATATTCTCCACCCTACCCCGACTTGATATAACATAATTGTTATGTAAGTCATATACTTTATATTTACGTTGTTTTACAGCATCACTGGAGCAGTGCAGGAACGTCTCTGCGTAGTCTGCCTAATTTGTGTAATGGAGTGTAATGCCACAGCAACACCAGTTGGAAATGTTGCAGACTTACCAAATTATGACCACATGGAAAACTGACATTAGGTAATGGGTTTGTAGGTTAGTTTCAAGTTTTATTGTATACAAAAGAATGATCAATTTGTATATTATAAATAAAAATATTATGGTCCCCAATTGACTAAAAAGCACCATAAATTGGGATATGCTTTAGAGCGGACCTGCCTTGTGATTGACAAGTGGCTACCTTATAAACACACAGTATCCATCAGGTTCTCAAGGTTTGGTTTCAAAACACCAAGATAACAACAGCTGAAACGCTCAATTTGAGCTTTCAAGGACAGACTTTGATAAACAACGGTGGGTATGTCTGCCTTTCACATACAGTTTTTAATTCTTAAAAAAATAAATCAGTGTCATGACTTATTATATAAATATTCACTACTAAACTAAAAGATGTATAGAGATGTAATTCAAATAGTAAAACTATTAGTGAGTCATGCCCTATATTGTAAACAAATACTAATGAAGTCTTCACATATTTTTCTTAGCTGCACTATTTATTAAAAAATAAAAACGCGACCTGTTACAGATGAAACTGTGTTTTGTATTTCGCTCTCCCTCGTTCCGGTGGCGCTGTAACAAAATGATCTGCATCCCCGACAGACTCTCTTTAGAGAAACTTCCTCTGCTGCTCCTTCTTACTGTCTTCCCATTGGTCGGCCTCATGGCGCTTCCTCATACGTAATGCACCGTGCAGCAGTTTCCAGCTTGGTTTACGGATGCTGAGGCGGCTCGGTGGTACTGAGACTGTAAACTCACGCTTTTTGCACGGTTCTATTGGTGGGAGAGGCAACAGTCTGTCAACATTCAGAGATGGCCCAGTACTCCGAGACTGCAAGCGGTAGCACCGAGGTTAACGGAGAGCCGAAGACGGAGAGGAAGGTTGCCGTTATCACCGGCATCACCGGCCAGGTAACGTTACCGAGGTACTCTGAGCACTTACACCACTGGATGATGGCTTGGTCAAACCCCAGTGCAGCAGCTGCTCCTGTTAACCTTTCAATTTTATTTTTGTTTAATCGTTTTGAGTTTTTAAGGAAGTCATTAGGTTACAGTCATTCCATACCCAGCCGGTGATAATACACCGGTACCAGCACCACACAGACAGGTCTTTCCAGCACAACTTGTTTTTAGGCTGTTTGGTGATGCTTCTCTACATATCAAATGACAAAACCTAAAAAAAAAACTATTTTCTCTCTATCTATAAAATAAAGTCTGAGCACATAGAGTACACTAAACGTGTAAATAGGGGTTAAATAACTCCCACAGCTGCAAACTAACAGGAAAGAAAATTAGCTGCGCCTGTTCTCTTCATTGGAGCGTGCCTGTCCGGTAAAAATGTGTAGACTAGTTTGGACCAAAATACCAGTTATGGTGCATTACGAGCCAATAATTACATTTCACGGGCACAGGTATTCTTTGCACCTTGCACAATTAAATTCCTTTGGGCTCCGCCCCTGAACAGCTAAAAGTCAGTCGATAGGAGCGAGCAGAAGAGTTAGGCCTGGATTATGCTTCTGCGTCTGGTCTTTGCGTACCCAGAAATCCCCTCCGAACCCTACTCAGTAATTAGTCCTTGCAGGCTGCCTTGAACGGACATGTAGTTGCATTTTTTAAGAAGTTTTCATTGAGGATAAGAATGTGGATTTTGTTTAGATAATATTGTATTATGGGTAAAGTTTTTTTTTTTAATCCATAAATGTAAGTGCCTTAAAACTAAACCTACCTTAAGTCATTGGAAGAATGAGCTAAAACTCTCTAGTGATTCACTTAAGCTAATTGAAAGCAAGAACACATGACTTTGATACTTTGTACCTTGCATTGTTCAATCTGAGGAATGGCTGTTATTTAGACCTGAAATGTAACAGTGCATACATTGTTGCACATTTTAATATCGATAAAGTTATTTAAAAGCAAAAAAGCATTTTCTAAGAGGTGCACGTCAGGTTACATTGTAGGTTGCCATGTAGGGTTCAGAGGGGATTTCCGGTTACTTAAAAAGGCTCAATGCAGAAGTCTAATGTCAACCGTAGCAGATACTCTCACATGCGTGATGGCTTCTTTGTGTGCGTTGTTGCTGAGGTCAGTGTGTGCTGGTTGTTGAATTTACATGCAAGGAATTTTAAGTGCGAGAGTGGCAAAGAATACCTGCACGTGTGAAATGAAATGATTGGCTCGTGATTGTTTTTTCTCGGGTGTGACCTTTGACATAAATGACTACAAGTGCTCTGAACTTGCACACGTTTTATGTTGACAGAGTGAGATAGATCTTCTGCTGATTAGATCATGGTATTTCCTGAAATATGAAACTCTGGCTTACAACAGCCTATTCATCAAAGAACCAGGATGTTTCCTTGATGAATGCTTGACCCGTTTCCATCCTCAGGCTGATATTCTGCTCACAACAACAGCTTCCTCCTTTAAACACTTTTTTAAATAAGTTACTTGTAGGATAAGTGAACTTAACAAGTTTAGCAGTTTAACTGTCTGAAGTGATTAAAGATGATTTGCTTTTTTTAGTGCAAAGCAATGCCGCTATGATAGATTTTGAGTAAATCAGCAATGGGGAAGTTATGGTTCAGCCAGCAGTGGTAACACAGGCAGTCTGTGGGCACCTGCGGACATCCCATCTACTTGTAGAAAGCACCCGTTGTCAGAAGGGGGGCAGTGTGAAAAATACCTGGTACAACCGGTCTATGGGCTACTCTTGTTGTTGTTGGTCCATCACCCAGCACTTTTTGTTGTATAAAGCGCTTTGAGCGCTCAGCTAGAGTAGAAAAATGCTATATATTCAATTCAATTTTATTTATATAGCACCAAATCACAACAAACAGTTACCTCCAGGTGCTTTATATTGCAGGTAAAGACCCTACAATAATTTCACAGATAACCCAACAATCAAAACGACCCCCTATGAGCAAGCATTTACGACACTGGGAAAGAAAAACTCCCTTTTAACAGTAACAATCCTCCGACATAACCTGGCTCAGGAAGGAGCAGTCATCCGCCGCGACCGGTTGGGGCTGAGGGCAGAGACAGGACAAAAAACATGCTGTGGAAGAGAGCGAAATATTAATAATAACAAATGATTAAATGCAGAGTGGAGTATAAACAGAATAAAAACAGGTGCATAAGAAGAAACACTCAGTGCATCATGGGAACCCCCCAGCAGCCTAGGCCTATTGCAGTATAACTAAAGGATGGTTCAAGGTCATCTGATCCAGCCCTAACTATAAGCTTTATCATAAAAGAAAGTTTTAAGCGTAATCTTAAAAATAGAGAGAGTGTTTGTCTCCTGAATCCAAATTGGAAGCTGGCTCCACAGAAGAGGGGCCTGAAAGCTGAAGGCTCTGCCTCCCATTCTACTCTTAAGTATCCTAGGAACCAC
>JAVDPK010000126.1:341369-343310 GCA_034780415.1 Cichlasoma orientale | reverse complement strand
ATGTGTGTGTGTATGTGTATACACACACACACAGCGACACTGGTATAAGTGAGTGCACACACACCTACATCTTTGCAGTCGCATTCCCCGGTCTCAAGCATGCATTTCAACAAACCTTGTGTGAGCAGGAAAGAAATGGAACCACCAAATACTGCAAATATATCCTGTACATTTAGAACCTTTTTAAACGGGATATTTGCTTGGCTATGGACCCCCAATGCTGACAGAGCCTGGCTCCCTTCCCAGAAAAGAACAATATCTGCCAGGTCGACTGAGGGGCCCAGGAGCAACCCCCCCCCAATCCCCCCTCACCGAACACACACAAAATCACACACATACACGTAGCGATGTACACAAACGTCTGGCCTTTAAAGCGTCAGCGCTCAGGCTCTGCCTTACATAATGACAGAGAATGGAGGCATTAAGGCAATTTGTTTGATTTAAGCTGTCAAGGCATCCTGGACCCTGCCCCTCTCAGCTGGTTTTGATACCAGATTTTTGTGTGTGTGCGTGCGTGTGTGTGCGTGTGTGTGTGTGTGTGTGTGTGTGTCACAGAGCTGATCAGGGGCAGAAAAACAAGAGGGATAGGCTCGCACACAGAAAGCAGGTCTCAGGGAGGGACGTAGCAGCATAAAATATGGTTTACGAGGTCAAAGTAGTGGGAGCAGGTACTTCTCTCTGGCGTGCATGTTATCCTCATTTCTCCTTCTGTATTTGTATTCCCTTTGTTGTGCTTAAGTTTTACTTTTTGTGTGTTTGTGTAGTCAGGTTTCCAGGTATCCATGGTGGAGGGTAAGCCCCCTGAAAGTTGATATCCTCTTGGATTTGCTCATGATGCATTTTTGCAGTATATTTATCTGTCTTGTCATTATGATTGTCCAGATTTACTACGTGCTTTATTCTATACACATGCCATTGTGCACTATTGGACAAGGAAACCCTCCTCTATTGCTCTTCATGAATTTTTTCCCCCCTGCACTAAAGCAGTAATTCTTTGAGCTTTGCAGATCCAAATTGAGACTAAGGACAGAATATGTACAGATTGCAAAGCTTCCTGAGGCAAACTTGTCATTTGTAGCATTAGCTTAATAAATATAATCAGATACCCCTTCACCTTCACTGAACATGAACGCAGGCATTGTCTTATCAAGAGCTAACACGCTCAGACTCTGGCTGCACCACTCCCAGAGTGAGCAACCTACTGTGGCTCAGTGGTTGCCACTGTTGCCTCACAGCAAGTTCTGGGTTCAAACCTGGGTTGATCCCGTCTGAGTGGAGCTTGTATGGTTTCCCTGTGCTCGCGTAGGTTTTTCCACAGGAGCTCTTGTTTTTCATGCCTTTGAAAAACATGTTTGGTTATGTCAGCCCAGGACGCTCTTGCAAAAGAGATGCTTAATCTCAAAGGTTTTGCATCCTGGTAAAATAAATGTAAAAAAACAAAAACAACCAGACACGTTTGCTTTTGTCGTCTATTTAGATTTTAGTTATATTGAAAACTTTGGTTCATGAGTGTTGGTCATGAAATGAATGCAGCCATTGTAATCACAAAGCAATACTTTTATAATAGTGTACAAAACATACAAAACTTAATTCAGATTGGAATTCAGAACAGAATGAATGCAGTTCAAATTTAGTTTTGCTTTGATTGATGCCAGGAATTCTTATCTTAGCACAAAATGAGTACAAAAAGTCCCAGGAGGACTAGATATTCAAACCCAGGTGTTAGTGCTTCATTTTTTTAACACATGTATATATTTAAAAAAATATAGTGTAGTACTCAAGCAGTGGTCATTGGGGCATTAAAATTGTATGCATGGAATCTCCAATCAGATCAGATATAAACTGCTTAAAATATTTCCCGACTTTGCCTCAAAATAAGGGTTTAAAAAGCCTTTTACACCCAGGAAGTTATGCTTTTACCACCACCTTGCTGATGTGTGA
>JAVDPK010000126.1:328869-338869 GCA_034780415.1 Cichlasoma orientale | reverse complement strand
ACGAAGCATATTTACAAGCAGTTTTTATTTTATTTGCTGACTTGTTGAGGGAATAGTAATAAAAGTGTGGAAAAGTCTCCAGAGTTTCACAACTATGGATTTGGAGGCAATAACAGTTTCAAAGCTTTTGTTTTGTATTTTTTTTAATGTGATTTTCCTTCCATAAATGTTTGTTGAGATTTGTGTAAAACTGATACTAATAATCTCTGTTCTCCCCCTCTCCCCCTGCTTCTACCCTCAGGAGCTGCTAAACTTTATGCCTACTGGATTGTGGTGAACTTCCGAGAGGCCTACAACATGTTTGCCGTCAACGGGATCCTTTTTAACCATGAGAGTCCGAGGAGAGGTAACTGACAAGCACCACGAGCGCATTCTGCTCTGCTAGGAGACGTGGAAAAAGCCAACTTTGCAAAGTCTTGAGCTACCCCTAGTTTCTTTTTATTTTGCTAGGAGAATGGGAAATCGGTGCAGCGATTTATTGGAACATGCACAATCATACATGGAAATACAGTAATAAGGCAGAAGCTTCGATGTCTTGGTTGACTTCATTCTTCAACGCAGCTTGAATTCTTTCTTGCAATTTTTTTAAGTAGTCTTCATCAGTCTTCAGGAATAGTTTTCCAGGTTCTTGAAGGACATTCAAAACCCTTCTTTGGATGTTGGCAGACTTTTGTCCTGTTTTCTGTCACGATGATCTCGTTCTGCTTCAATAATGTTGAGGTCCAGGCTCTGGGGAGGCCAATCCATGATGATAGTGTTCCTTTACGTTTTGTTTGTTTTTATATCCAGATGTGCTTTTATTGCATTGGCAGTATGTTGGGGATCACTGCTGAGCTGAAAAATTAATCTCTTGCCAATCAGATGCTTTCCAGGTAATATTACACGGTGGATCAAAATCTGATGATACTTTCCCACGCTCCATGACAGAGCCTCCACCATGTTTTATGGATGGCTATAGACCAGGAATGGTCAAACATAAGGTCTGAGGGCCAGAATCAGCCAGGAAAAGACTGCAATCTGGCCCGCTTGAAGGCTTTCTAAAATGTGAACTGTATTTTCATAAGTTTTATAGCTTTTCCTAAAAACCTCCACCAGTGCTATTCATTCTGCACCAAAGTAATCAACTAATAGATAAATAATTAAATAGAAAAAATTCCTGGGTTTTTTGTTGTTTTTTGTTGTTGTTTTTTTTACATTACTGTAGAAATTTCAGATTTTACAGTGGACTCTACATGTTTAAAAACATAACAAACAAAAAAACCAACTTTCTGTCAATTAACAAAACTTTCTTTTTTATAATTACAGGACAGAGTATAACGTCTTAATGAAACCGGACTTCTTTTTCTTATATTAAAATATCTCAGGGATTAAAAGTGTAGTTTCACTGGTCCAGCCCACTTAAGCTCAAAGTGGACCATTTGACAACGATTTGAATCAAAATGTTCAAATTCGGATTCATCACTCCATCAGACCTGTTGCTACTGATTTTCATTCAAGTTCTTGTATATGCTGGGATACCTCAGCCTTTTCTACCCGTTTCCCTTCCTTGAGAGTGGCTTCTTGATGGCCGCGTTCCACTGAGACCGCTTCTGATGAGGCTTCATTGAACAGTAGCTGGATCAGCTGAAGGTGCAGATGTATCTCTCAGGTCCTGTCTCAGGTCTTTGCTGGGTTTTTTCACCCTTATTTCTTAAGGACACTTCTTTCAGCTACTGTTCATCTGTTTATCTGTAGATAGTTTATCTGTAGCCACTTTTGTCCTTTATTCTCCATTATGCCTGTCAAACTGCTTTCTTTCTTTAGATTCAGCTGATGAAATTCAAAGCAAATTGTGTTGTTGTGACAGGCTGCTAGTAACAAAGTGACTAAAGATTTAAAATGAGTTCTTTGCTAAGTTGTCTGTCATGTATAGACACAACACTGCCTCAGCCCTTGAGTTAGATACCTTCTTTATGCTTGAATAATTCACAGGTCAGTGTGAAGTGGCTTAACAAACAAAATAATATTCTTCAGACTGGACAACTATTGCTCAAGACCGCTTTAAAAAATGACAAGAAAGCCTGGTTCCTTGAAAACAAATGGGGTTTGGCTCAAGACCTTTGCCCTGTACTGTATAGCACAGCATCCCTTGTAGCATTTTCTGTAAACAATGTTCAGTTATTTATAGAAAATATAAGGTAAGCTTCAACTTGCTTAAATTTTATAGTTTACCTTCTTTTTATTGAAAGATTAATCTCAGGTTCATGTAGAATGGCATTGTGGTAACTGGATGTCTAATAGTTAATAAATTGCCAGGAACTATCACGTCATTATTATTTATGTGAGGAGAAAATTAAAAGGAGAAAATTAAAAAAAAAAAACCTGACAACACTTTGCCTTATTAACATATTGAGCCCACAAGAAAGCAGCAAAAGCGATGGGAAGACATGTAAAAGTATTGAATTACATGCTCTATATAAAGCCATATTCATTCACCGGTGCAGCCAGGTTTCATAAGCATTTGACACAGAGTGTCGTACACATTCTGACACATACTGAGTGGGTTGTAGTTGTATTTTTAATATGCGCTCTGAGCCCTGAGGGTCGCAGGCACTGGTTTAACGCGATTTACACGCCACCGCAACTCCAAATTAATACCACATGGCTGCAGCCCCAGCACTGCGCCCAGGTCAGCTGCTCAGGTGTTTATGATTTCTTCCCTAATGAAGGCCCTGGCCACGACCTCAACCGAGGTCAGGGGTCATCCAGTAAACCTTAATGGGTTACCACAGATAGATAGGTGTGGGAACTGGTGTAGGTTACAGCCAGTTCAGCAAAGATGGTGTGGTCACCACTGAGGTCTTGTAATGGTGAATTAGTTGATGTGGTCGAACTCAAAACGCTGTGTGTTGTGTGAGAATCAGGACATGGCTGAATGAGAGCAAGAGGGCCTCTGAGTAAGGCTGAAACAAAAATACTACTAATTACTATTAATAAAACAAAATGTTCTAATTCCAGCCACTTAATTTGAAGATTTGTTGCTTTTGTAGGCCAAATACATTTTTGGACAGGTGGCTGCGTAAAACCAAAACGAAACCAAACATACCAAAAAAAAAAAAAAAATCTGATGCATCTGACAACTGTTTTCTGATATTTGATGGACATAATTTTAAAATACAGTTAGAGATTGTGAAGGTAACCATTTATTACAGCCTAAGAAATATGGAAATTTTTGAATTGTAAAATCAAAGACGTGTACACAAGTGTCCTGTCCTTTTTCACACACATGCATAATAACCTTATAAGGACAAAACCCACTGCCCTCCTGATAACACACTCTGAGCCTTTTTGCTCTTGGTCAGCTCTTTCTCGTCTGACTCTGCCTCTATCTTCCCATTCTTTCCACACACACTCCTTTCCCCTTTCTTCCCCTGTCTTGCTTCATTCCATGCCGCTCTCCTCCCTTCTCCACAGTCAGCATTTCTGCAGCAGGCCACTGGGTTTACTTCTGCCACTTCTATTCTAGTCAAAGTTATGGCTGTTGTTGCTCATAAAGCAGGAACGCTGCGCTGTGATGTGGCCAGATGTCCCACGGCTGCCTTGCACAACCCAGTGTGGCGCATGTGTTGGCTGGATTGGCCAGTGTTTACCCAGGCCCCCGGGGCCTGCCATGACCCTGCCCCTGCCACGCTGAGGGGGCGTTTGGCTGTGCACTCTGTCACTCACAGGAGGGCTGTTGTGGGGAGAAACTGATGCTTTGAGCTGCAAAACATCCTCCTGGCATATTTTATCAAATTGTCAAAGTGTAATGCTGTGCTGTGTGAAATTCCCAACTACTATACTGATTAAATGTTGGGAAAGAAAACATAGCTCAAATGTACATTTCAGGAAATGGACCAAGGTGCATATACATGGGTAACATTACTGATTAAAAGTAACTAGTTCCATTACAGTGTTCCTGCATTACATATTGAGAAATAGATTGAAAAATAAAACACCTCTTTGGAGTTAGCTTGTCCTGAAGGTGTGTAGCCCACTATACTATTGCACAGTGTGTTCATACTGGTGGCATTTCCTCTGCCACGTAAGCAATAAGTTTGTTCATTTCTCGCGGAGCTACAGCTTTACCAAAAAAAAAAAATTTAAAAAGCGGTACTGCGGCTTCAGAGGTGTTGTATCGCTGTCATTCTCCTCCTCAAAGGGAGCTCAGCTTGCAGATCTTTAACAGTTAATATCACTCCCGCGCAAAATAATGCAAATATTGCTACAGTCTAATAGCCATCCCCTCGCTAGGTGACCTTAACATGCTCGCTTACACAGTCTCAGGACTGGATGCATTCCACCATGAAACTGCATGCCAGTGAGTCGGAGGGAGACGGCAACGATGCCGATGTGGCAGGGATTTTTTTCCCCCTTTGCCACAACAGAAGGAACAGCAAAATGTGGTGACCTGGTTAACAGTAATGGACTGGTTATTTGAAAAAGTGTCTAAATGACTGATGCCTTTTTTTTTTGTTGGCAGAATGTCATATTACTCATTACAGCAAAAAAGAAGTAATCTGAGCATTGTAAGGCACTGCTTTGTATCACGCTACAGCTGATGCTGCAGTGTGACCTTATTGGATGGAACTGAGGGACAACAGAGATGTTTGCAGTGAATCACAGTTGATGGGTAAATATACAAATGACCGTGCATGGATAGAAAAAAGGTCAAACTTTTTGACAGTTAAGCCAGCAATTAAAACATATTAAAAAAAATTGAAATCAGTGCATTTACATGTTCATTAGATTTGGAAAATTGCACCACCAAAGGCAGGGATCATCAGAGCCAGAGGAATTTGCATCACTCGCTTGCAGCCACACCCTTCTCCAGACCTCTCTGTCTGGATTTTATAACACCGCCCCTACTTGTTAATTCACTTGTGGGAGAAAGGAAGAAAAGATTGCTCATTATCAGCACTTAGCTCCTCCTGTTCTTTACAAACAACTTGCATGTCTGAATAAATTTCTCACTAATGAGGTCAATGATGTCAATTTCACTGGCCCTGACATCACCACTACCCCACCTCCTCTCCCACACACAGGAAACACTGTGAGGTCATTGTCCCAGGTTGCCAGTGGATGTGTATGCATTTGTGTTTGAGAAACAACTAGATGTTTGCTTTTATGAGGGAATTTTTCCTTTTTTTTCAGTCTCCCTTTAATGGCGTCTGCCAGAGTGACCCAACAGTGGCCAGTCTTGTTCACAGGAGAGTGCGGCGTGGAGAGGGAAGAGAGAAGCTTCACACCAATTTTGTTCAGATGCCCTGCCCCTCCAGAGCACTCAGCAAAGAAGTTGTGTCTCTTACAGTGCCTCACAATGACTTAATCCCAGCAGGAATGCAGTTCTGGTTTCTCTTACCATTCTTGTAAACACCTAGCCGTTCTGCCAACAAACAGACACTTTCCATTGTCCTGCAGTAAAAGGCTGGAATTAGAGAAAAAAAAAAGAACCCGGTGGAAATCCAGCGTGAATCAAAGCAAACAGAGGTCTGCATCTGCCAGCCGGGTCACACCGCCGCTTGCTTCTTTCTAGTTAGCTTAGTTATTAGTCATAACAAACAACCCACACACTGCCTCCGAAGAGAGGGATTAGCATTAGCTTGGATGCTAAATAGACTCCATATTACTGTGGCATGTGAGACGGGCAGTACTTCAATCTCGTGAAAAGCGTGGTAGGCAGTGAAACCTGTGCAAACAACCAGACATGTGCTTATTTAGTTAGCATATTCAACAAACACAGAATCCCCCAGAATCCAATTTTGACAGCAGCCGGCAAAACTTTTGTTTGGTTTTTAATTATTAATAGCGTGTTGGTGTAAGGCTGCACAATAAATCACTACAGTAATACGCTTTGTGTGTATATACACAGTTCATACTACTGGCCAGCAACAGCTGGAGGCTGATCCCCTGGTTTATTTGGGGAAGTCCCATCCATCTCTCCTCCCTCAGAGCTCTGTGGTTCATGCTTGGCAGTATAGAATAATATACTGTTATGTTAGGCGAGAACACCAGTTAGCATTTGGGAAGTTGAAATAGCACTGCCAAAGTCAATGCTGCCCCTTAAAAACACACATACAACGGCTCAGCCTCTACATGCCTTGGCTTCATCTTTCCGCTTTCGGTGAGATTGAGCTCAAAAGGTCAGATCGTATAATAGGTTTGTAAGACGATATGTTTTCCATTTATTGGAAAGGTTATTTTCAAAGAAAATCTTCAGATGGGAATGACTCGGTCAGTGCACATCAAGGGGATTAGGCTGTATCTTTTGAGACGGTGCAGACACTTTTCAGTTTGGGGTCTTTAATTTCGTTGGTAGTGACGAGAAAAGGCTCAGCGAGAGCAGCCTAAACATCAGCTGAACTATGGCCAGGTGAGGCTCAGCGTCTAAAGCTTCGAAGCAAAGCTGATGACAGATTCCTCTCCAGCCTTCACACCTCCTACAGGCCTGTGCCATTTAGCCACAAAGGTGCTTCCCTAGTTGCATCAGTTGGTTTCAGACATGTCACGTGGTTATCGAGGTTTCTACCTTCACTCATCCCCATTGCCGCCCTCAAATCACTATTTGTTATCCCAGATCACCATGGTAGCAAAGAATCTTGTTGACGGAGGTGCTCGCTTTGAGTGGCGTAATTGCACCACAAGTTGAGGGCACCGCCGCCGCTGCTCTCTTAACCTTTGCCAGGCCCCATCGGAGCCATGTAGTAAGACAAGTGAACCTCAAGATGTCGGTCTGTACTATTTTCATTTAGTCAAACTAGTGGATGCTGCCATCTTTGTTCTAAATGCTAGTTTCCACAATGTGGGAACTGTGCTCTCAGTGTTAAAACTCAACATGCATCATCAACTCCTCTCTCGTTCTCTCCTTTTCTCCATGCATTTTAGCACACTCCATTCATTTTGTTGCATCACACCCAGTTTAAAAAAAAACGAAAAACAAAAACTGACTTTCCCGCTCTTTGTCTCTGACTTCTCAACCCTCCACCTCCATTCCAAATCTTCTTGCACCACATTTCTTTCTCTCTGCACCCTCCCTGTCAGTTGAGTCAGCCCAGAACGAGGGCAGCAGTCTGTCAGGTGTGAATAGACGCTATGTTGGCGGAGCTGAGCTCATGACCCGTCTTGGATGTAATGCAAATATTCTCCCTCGGCCGAGGCTCCAGAGATCAGTCAGAATGTGAATTGTGCAATAACAGTGATGGCAGACACTGACAGGTCTTTGGTCTGGGTGGAATTTGGCCAGCCCCCGACCCAGGGAAGATTCCTCCTGCAAAATCACTCAGTGCTCGTGCAAGTCAGGCATTTTGTTCATAACTCAGCAGAGATAAAGAAGATGGGTATGAAATAAGTAGGCATTCATTTTGAAGTAAATAGGGCTAGTGGGTTGATCTAAATCCGAAAATGTCTGGGAGTGGAGATAGATATTAAGGGTTACATTTTTCACTTGAAATCTACCACAAATCCTTTGACTCCCCAAGGCCATTGCTCAAAGACGGAGTGGGATTATGGGATTTGCAGTTCTGGTTGAGTTCCAAAACAGGTGTGTAAACCCTGTGTTGAGGTAACTGAAGAGTTTCTATGACCACGCTGTGGCAATCAGAATTAGGTTTCGGCTATTTTTTCCTTTTCCACCTTCGAAACGTGGCCAGTTCAGACAAGCTCGTGACAGAAATGACTCACCTGTCAAACACCTGGGAAGTAGTTGGAATGAGTCTTTGCTTTAACTTTTTTAAAGGGGGGGCTGTTATATTTTTCATCATTTCAGTCTTATATACACTGTTACATTGGTGGATGCTCATATTAAAGTTTCAGATGAGTTCAGCATATGAGCTAGTCACTGTGATCCAAGCATGCAGGCTCCAGACTACATATCACACGGGGTTTTTTCTACCCTTGTCTTTCATGTGATGTCAGTAAGAGCTGATACCTCTAAGCTCTGGCTGGGAGCACAGAAGCCACCCCACCTCCTGTTCAAATTGTATGCATTTTGGAGGTGGCAGCCAATCAGTAGAAACCTGTCTTAAAGGGAAAGGGAGCTAAACCTCCTCTTTCAGACCAGGATGAACCCAAGAGCTGCACTAAGATCCATTGACGTGAATGAGGGAGTATTTTTTACAATGTGGTTCATTAAGAGAGTCTGGTTACCAAGCCATTCCACCTTTTTAATAAGAAAATAAAGAACCTAATAACATCCTGTGAGTAATCTTGGAATATACTTAGAAGGTGATGAAAACATACCCCAGGTCTGAGGTGGAAGAGGAAACTTGGCTTCGGAAGGAAGTAGATGTTTTACCTGTGCAAATATAACATTTAAAGATCATCTTGATAAATGTTTGGCCTAATTCAGGACTTGAGTTTACTCAGCTTTTCAGTTTTTCCAGAGCTAATGTCCCATTTTGCCGTGCCACAACCACACAATGTGTCTTCAGAATGAATGTTACAGAAGAGAGATTTGAATAAATCACGCTGCGGTTGATTTTTGAACAGTAAATGCACAGAGCGTAATATAAATGAGTCTGACTCAGACATTTTGAGGTCTGGGTGTGTAAGGTCTGGACTGTCACACACTGTGAGACTTCACAATTCACCTTTTTTTTTTCTTTCTTTTTTTTTTTTTTTACCAGCACAAATTCTAACAACAGAATCTGTTGAGTAACCTGGGCCGAGCTAAAATTTCCCCAAACCCACAGTCCACTTTCTGAGTTCCCCCAGAACCAAGCCCTCAGCTGACAGCTCCTGTCCCCATCCTGTCTGGGCCCACGTGGCCTGGCTCTGGACTGGAGACATCTCCATACATTTCTCCTCAGCCTCCTCCTCCTTTTCCTCCCCATACTTGATCCCAGCTGTGCCAGTGAAGCCTGTGTGTTACGTTTTTCCTGTTGCTTCTCTGGCCAAAAAATGAAAAAGAACGATGGAAAAAAAAAAAGAAAAAAAAAGAAAAACGCTTAAGTGAGAATGAGACTGAGAGAGAGAGAGTGTCAGTTTCTGGCTCGGGTTTTGCTGTCTGCTCAGCTTTCACGGCCCGTGGTTTTATTAGACTTTCCGCCGGTCTAAGGTTAAACGGCCACCACTGCCCCTTTTGGGCTCAAAACCTCCTGTTAGCCCCCCCCCAGTTCCCTCTTGCCTGACTCTAGCCCTCCACCCCTCCTCCTGGCTGCCCTGCAGTGCCGCTGCCAGTAAAGGAAACACATTAACACCCGCGCCAGTAACAGAGCAGGCTTTGTCCGTGGCCAGGCAGGCCAGTCCATTAGGTCCATGCTCTGCTCCACGCTGCACCAATTAGAGAAGGCAGGGAGCAGAGCCACTCCAAACAGAGGTGTGAGCTTTACAAGGAGACTACAGGTGTGCTCAGGGGGAAATAATAGACTTTATTACTGATTGGGGGACTGTGCTATACTGTATATCTCTGCCACCTTTTTAAGAGCCAACTTGGCTCTGCAGAGTTTTGACAACCTGTGTTTAACCTGCAAACTCGAGTTTCCCTTGGATGTTGGATCAAATCAAACCCCTGCCTTTCCAGTTTATTGCAGTTACCAGTCTCTGCTCTTGTTACAGTACATTGCCTTGCCCATTGCCAGATCCTAATATACAGTATATAGAGGGCTTCAGCTAATGAAATTTTAACTATCATGAAATCTTTTGAAAGCTGTGCTCTATCTATATCTCTGAAAATCTATCATATGTCATCTTTTAGCATCTTGACCCAGCATGACACCTGCATTTTTTATTTTAGTTTTTTTGCAAGAGTGTTGCCATACAGTGCCTTGCGAAAGTATTCGGCTCCCTTGAACTTTTCATCCTTTTGCCACATTTCAGGCTTCAAACATAAAGATATAAAATTCAAATTTTTTTGTGAAGAATCAACAAGAAGTGGGACACAATCGTGAAGTGGAATGAAATTTATAGGATATGTGAAACTTTTTTAACAAATAAAAAACTGAAAAGTGGGGCGTGCAATATTATTCGGCCCCCTTGCGTTAAT
>JAVDPK010000126.1:307199-323688 GCA_034780415.1 Cichlasoma orientale | reverse complement strand
GTGTGTGTGTGTGTGTGTGTGTGTGTGTGTGTGTGTGTGTGTGTGTGTGTGTGTGTGTGTGTGTGTGTGCGCACTTGCCTGTCCAGGGCACCCTGGCGTGAGACGCTCCAGGTTTCCTTTGGGAACTGCCGACATTCCAGCTCTGGTGAATCAGGCACCTCCTCGCCGTGCTTCTCCTGTTTCGGAAAGGCGGATTTCGGGAAGCCAAACAGAAGCTGGAGGTGCTGAGGGGAACTGAGGTGGAGGAGAAGAAGGGAGGGGTGGGGGGGGGGTTGAAAGAAGAAGTGAAACAGACGTGTGTTTGTGGGACGTTTGTACATTATGCATAAGTGAACCATCTCTTCTGCTGAAAGTTCACCCCACCCAGAAGACCATCAAAGGCTGCGACTGTCACCACGGCGCCCCCCTCTGTCTGCCTCCCCCACTTTTACTTTGAAATATCCATGCAGTCAGCATCGGCACTATGTTACCATGGCAAAGCCAAACAACTGGCAACCTGTAAACAGAACCATGTGTGTCTGCTTTAGGCTGACAACTGCTTTTCCTCCTGCTCTCTCTTTCCCTCTCTTCACCCCACCCAGGACAGGGAAATTGCTTGTAATTGGCTGTGGATGGATTGCGGGTGGCAGGAGGGGTGTGCTGTGTGTCTGTTCTAACGACGTCTGAAGGCGTGCGGCTGGCTGGGCATCGTCTCAGCCTGCTATCGGGTGTCCATTGCAGGCAGGCAGGCAGACAAACCTAGAGCTGCCCAGCTACTCTCAATGGAGCCCTTTATTATCATTATGGTATTAGGAAATAGATGTTGGGAGCTTCAGTATAAAATCAGCAGATAAAATAATTTAAATCCTCCTGATCTCATTTTCATGAAAGGGGTTAAGCTTTGGACTTTTTCACTTTTGCAACTGTGTTTGAAACTTTTTTTTTGATTGCGGTTCTCTGGGATTTGGCCATGCAGAAAAATGTTTTGACTCTGAGCCTTCCAGAGTGAAAAGCAAACCCACAGCAATCAGTCACTCTGCTCTATCTGAGAAGATAAAGATGCAATAGTCAGCCACCTTTCACCAGGACTGACTCCCTACTCTCCCCCTCTCCTCTCACCCTATGCCACCATCCCGAGTAGGCCCATGATGGGTACGGCTTTTTGGAGCCCCTCCATCTCCTCCTCTTCTGGCTGCAGAGAGCCATTTCCTGTGTGGAGAAGCAGGCTGACTGGGAGGGAGCAGGAGTCGGCCTAGTGGTTTTGGCTTTTTCTCTCCCCTCAGCTCCATCCCGCTTTACTTTCTCCCTGTCTTTTTGTCTGTTTCCTCTCCCACCTTGTGTTTTATTCTTTATGCCCTTCCCCCCCACACACACACACTTTTAACCTTTCATTATTTAGTGCTTTGTACTCTTAAAGAGCCGCGTCACAAGTCCAGTGCTCCACCAAACTCTTGCTCCCTGTTGGTGAGCAGTTACCACCCAGTTACTAGATATTTCCCTCTAACATCTAATAAGCAGCTCCTATTTTTCTCCTGACTTGAGCTGGTTTTCCTCTTCTCTCTGCTGTATTGGCCTAGAAACTGTTGCCAGATGAGATGTGTCTGACCCGATGACACACCCCTCTTCTCCGCTCTTGTCTTCTTTGAGTATTTCTTTTCAAAATATAATTACTTGTGAAACTCCGGTTGTTGGAAGGCATTTCATTGCTGTCCTAATTCCTGTGTGGTTGCACCTGTGTGGCAGTAGCTGTCTGATTCCTGGCATTGTGTGAAGGCAGCAGGGTGACAGGACAGCCTTGAGGGTGTCATTTTTCACCTCGTTTATTTTTCTTATCCGTTTTTTTTTTCTGCTGCAGCTGCCTCTCCGTGCAATAATGGTTACAGATGAGGCTAATTAACCAATCACAGCGCAGATCAGGGCCAATCAGAGATGATTGATGAGAGCAGCAGGCCATCCATCACATGTTTTTGGCCTGGGAGGTGACAGTGGGGGCAGGCTGGGGGCATTCGTACAGTAAGACAGACATTTACGTCAACATTTTGAACTTTCAGTTATCGAGAGTGACTCAGAAGTACCTCGTCATCATCTGTTGTTTTGTCAGGACCCCAGGCTTGATGAACACGTGCATTTTTGGCTCTGAGCATGGAAAAAACTGAAAGATTGCACAACTTAACATTTGTATGCATGGGTGCTGGATAAAGAAATAGCAGATATACGGTAACACCTTCTTCCACAGAATGGCCGTGATAAATACCCACAATGCATGTAGCAAAAAACAAGAAACACACAACATTTCTCAGCTGTGATTTGCCTTCATGTGGAAACATGAAACATAAAAAAAAATACTTCAGTTTCTGCTCACATACCCAAGAGTGAAAATATTATATTATGCATCAGAAAACGATTGTTATTTCTGGCGGTGCACACTTACAGCGATATGGCAAAGAATGTGTTCACATGTCTCTACGCAGTCCTGTGAAAAACTAAATACACCCTTTATGCTTCCATAGGAATTAAGAGCCTTAGTAGCAGCCAGCTGCTGATAATCAGAGGCACTTGATTAATTGATGATCAGCAAGTGTGAGCACCTCTGTAAAAGCAGAAGTTTCATCAGCTTGCTGGTCTGCAGCGTTCAGGTGCGTGTTAACACAGTGCCACAATCTTTAAGTGGAGTGGATGTCCCAGTAAATTCAGCCCAAGGTCAGACAACATTGTAAAGAAACGTGAGTCTGTTCCTCCACAGCTACAGTGCTGTCTTAACTCTTAAGTCACCCTTCATTTCTTTATATTTTGCTAAGAAAATGGGAAATAAGTCCAGCAATTTATTGAAATGTGCAAATATACATGTAAATACAGTGTAAATGTGTAAACCAGCTCTTTGGGTGTTGGATCTCTTCTATTCTCTTCTCTGTTGAGATGATCCCACAGTAATGTTGAGGTCTGGGCTCTGGGGAGACCAGTCCATGATATCCAGGTATGCTTTTACTGCATTGGCAGAGTGTATTTGGGATCATTTTCATGCTAAAATATTAAGCCATAGCCAATCAGATGCTTTCCAGATGTCTTCCCTTGCACAACTTAGAATTTGTGTGCAGTTGTTTCCATTACAGATGGTATTACATCTGTCGATGCTTTTTTGCATTTGTAATTTCATCAATTTTGACAAGATCCACAGCACCACTGACTGAAATGCAAACAAAGACAGCATGTCTCAGCGGCAGCGCAGGAGCAACGCAAGTGCCTGCACAGCACTGGCTGAGGCTCTCATTTTCCTTTTTTATACAAAAAAAATTTAATTATTTATTTAATTTTACAAGAGCTGGACGGGTTGCAAGGGGATATAAAAAGGTCAGTGTCATTTCAAGTAACCTTTGGGTGCATGTGCACAACTACAAGAGTATTAAAACTGCAGTGAAATAAAAGCATTTACCCTCAATATCATCCCTGGATGGAAAGTCTATAGTGAAGCCCATTATGAAAAAAAAAACCTCGGCCTCGCATTTCCTCACCCGAGTTGTTTATAATGGATAAGTGTTGTGTTTGTTTCAGCCGTCATGCTGCGTGAATGCACTTGTTGGTGAAATCAGTCGGGGTGGACGGTTCACGAAGCCGCTGTAATAGTCAGGAGGTTTTGATGATGAAACCTAATGTTCCCTCTCCTCTGCCCTATTAGCTCCCATTTTAGGTCTTTATTATGGTTGTGTGTGTGTGTGTGTGTGTGTGTGTGTGGACAGTACCTCTAGGTGGACAGTACCCGCTATGACACAGTGCACGTTTGATTCCTGCAGCAGCCATTGAACAAGCAACACAGGCTTGAAAGCGACCCTTCCTTCACTGCAGCATTGTCATTTGATGTCACAGGGATATCAGATCAATATCCTGAGCTGAAGGCTGTTCCGTGAATCACTGCACAGCAGGACCGACCACACTGACCTCACACTCAGCAACACAACTGCTGTCCGCTCCTGCTCGTCATTGCCACAGCACGCACCAGTGCTGCTGATACCATCGATGTCTGAATGCTGCACCTGGTTAATTAAAACAACAGATTATGTGACATGTCGTTAATTATTACTGTAGATGCGTGATGTTTAAAGTGGAACTTCAGAAATCGGTTGCTCATGAAATTAGGAAAATGTCGGAAAAATAACCAGCAAACACAGTAATGACCTAATAATTTGTCATTTTTAAGGAAAAGTTCTCTGATTCACTAGTGATGGTAGCTGCTAGGCTAGGTAATGTTTTGATAAAACTTAACACTCTGAAATCTGCTTTTAAACCATTGAGCTTATGCTTATCTGCTGGTGCAATGTGTCCCAACTTGTTTTATGGTGAAACATCAAAATTTGCCGTGGTGTTAGAGACAAATCGTTAAATAAAAGCTATAAATAACTTTGCAGCTTTGCAGCATCAGCTTTGCAAACTTTTCCTTTCATTTCTCTTTCCTCAGTTTTCATCATATACACTAGAATTTCCATAAAACACTTTAAATCCATTTTTTTAAACCATCATACCTAAACTTACTTGATCATACCCAGGTAGGAAGAAGAGAGCTGGCTCTGCGTAATCACTGAGTGAAGTGGTGTAGGAGTTGAGCTTTGATAGAAATAATGAATTAGGTGAGATTCTTGAAATAGATATCCAGGGAGGCACTCTTGCCCCATCTGTCCAAATCCTAAATCACCCAACATGGGCTGCGTGTTTACTGTGGCATCGCACCAGAGGGACAGAGAGAGAGGGGCAGAGGGAATCTTAGAGAAACAAAATGTTCAATATGTTCACAGTACAGATAACTCAGCAGGATGATTAATGGAGGAACGATTGGGTAAAATCTACTCCCCTCTGCTGCTCTAACAATAGAAGAACAGATAACAGGCCCATGATAGAAATGAAGAGGCCTTGTTGGGGGAGTTGTGAGTGCGTGAAGGTAGTATGTGTTTCTACATGTGATATGTATTTCAGCTGGAACCACTGCCACACAAACCCAGTAGGTGTCCTCATTTTGGGGGTGAGATTCGGGGGTTTTCAGAGCATGTCTTCATTTGTTGCCCATATTTCTGTGCTGTTCGTTTCTTTCTGACCTGCTCTGCTCGCTGTAAAAAAGGCATCCCTTAGAAGTGAATTTCAAGCAGGTGATCAGTCACAGATTTATGCCGGATACGAGTAATAAATTATGACTGCACTCGCAGAAGGTATAGTTATATTACTCATGCCTGCCTTAAGGAATGGAATTGCAGTGCTTTTGTGTAATTTAAAAAAAGAAACAAGGTTATGAAAACTGAAAAGAGACTGAGATTTCTTCAAGAGCACTTTAACGTGTCTCTCACCTTAGCTTTGTCAATGGTGGTCTATTTTTATTTATTTATTTTTTTAGAATTTGCTGGCATTTAATTTCTGTTTTTTTTTAATACTTTTATTTCTTAGATAAAAGGGGCCAAACCTTAAAATTACATGTTGTATCCATGGAAAAGAGTTTGCAGGGCAATGGCTAAGGCCTTTCTAACCTCACAGAGCAAACCTGCTGCTTTCCACATGTTTAACAGATCAAGAGTCCTGACTGTCCCATTCAGACAGTCCGAAGAACGTGATGAGAAGATACCATTTTTCCTCAATAAGCCATAGAGCAGAAGAATAGAAAAATCAACTAAATTTTGCTCTTAAGTGCGAAGTTTCACAAAGGTTTGCGGTGTCATTTTTAACAGAACCCAACAAATTTTCTGAAATGCAGCAACAAGATTAACTCAGTCACAGCCGTTTTAACGCGAATTGGAAATGTTTGAGCTGGAAAAGACGCTGCATATTTCAGCACTGATAGTATGAAAGCTCCAGAACAGCTGCTAAATGGACTGTGTGGTTAGGACGCTTTATCAGCGCTTTTCTGTCGCTAATAGATGTGCTGTGTTTTTGATGTGCAGTCGCGCTCCTCAAATCCCGTCTCTCCGATCAAATTAGTTTTGTTTTTCTTGCTTGTTAGTCAGTGTTTCTGATCTTTTTGGGCCCACCGGCTCTTAAAAGTAAGGCGACCAGCACTCATTATCCCCTACTGTGGGAGCAGGCAATGAAAATAATTAACTTTGACACAAGTAACGACTTTATTTTCCTGTTTCAAGGCCGTTTCACTCAATAAAACTCTGGAAATGTCCAGGCTACAAGAATTGAGTACCAAAACCATCTACCATCTCCAGATTATAAGAACAGAAAATTGTATGATTAGATTTACTGAGGGTTTTTTTTTTTTTTTTGCATTATTGATTGTTAGAGCAAATCATTTTAAAATCATTGGAAACAAAGATAAATTATACATTTACAGTAGGCCTGCCAAAAGTTTTTTTTCTGTCTGCAGGAGTCAAAAATACAGAGTTTTGCCTTTTAGAAGAAACCGCTGCCTGTCCAGCTGGATGGCGCGGATGACTCTGGTATGAAGATTGTCTTGCTGTAGGTCTTTTTAAAATAGAGAAGAAATGTTGCAGGGAATTTTTTGGACAAACTTGAATCTTTGCTTACCAGCAGGAACATACACTTGTGTTTTTATAGCCTAAACCTGAGGAATAAGTCTTTGTAATAAGAAGAAAAGAGAAATGGCCGTACCACTGAGCTCTAATGATACTTCAGTAAAGTTCTGTCTGTGTGCGCGCAGGCTGCAACAGCTGGCCATCTCTCTCAGACTGACAGGCCTAAGCTCTCCCCTGCTGGGCTGAGGATGAAAGCAGATGCTCTGTCCCTTCCTTTCTCGCTCTGTTTTTCTCTCCTTTCTCTTTGCTGCCTTGTGTAACCAGAATCCTCAGCTTTCGTACGGAGCCTGCAGGGTAGTTTGCACCCTGGAGTCCTGCAGAAAGCAGAGACGCACAAAGACTCGGTGACTGACATTTTGGATACTTTAAAAATTATAAACATATTTTTCTTTGATTACAAAGTAAGCCAAATGGCTGATATGCATCAGTGTTTATTGCTGTCTTAACACAGCGCCATTGTATAAGAACCCAAGTGAATACAAGTTGAAATTAGCACAAATTATCATGTGAATCAGGAAATACCTGATCAAAGAAGCGATAAACAACAGACAGTTTGGCTAAACATTCACCGACAGCTTTCAGTATTTATGTTTTAGATGGTCTGTACTTAGAAACCGTGCTCAGTTTTCAGTAGATAGACTTTGACGCTGCCACTGATTATAAATGGTAACATGCTACATGATATAATAGCCATACAATTAGCCTTAAAGTCATGTAGCATGAAAATAAAGCAGATCAGTACTTGTCTTAATTAAAAATAAAATAAAAGGCCACAGACTACATGTTCTTCAGTGTGACCTCACCTATTTCTTCTGTGGGTCAGGATTTCAACAGGCTTGGCTGGAGACAAATTTGTGGGTGGGGTGCCATCGCGAACACATGCAAAGGAGAAATATACCTCCCACCTGGAATGAGGGAGCAGAACAGGAGGAGAGAGGGCAGGAAATAATGGATGGGTCTCCGGAGGGGGTAGCTGGTGGGAAGGCTGGGCATCCTGCTGGGGATTTAACAGGCCAGCACAGGAGGGAGGGAGTCAGCTGGTGATGACGGTGTGAGAGAGATGTTTTGGAGACTGAACCCTAATATCATCTGGACTGCCCAAACACTCAGTGACTTTAGTGCGTCAAGACAGCAATAAGACAGAGTTGCATTTGACTGGGGTCAAGTTAGCAATTACATGCTGCCTATTTATGATTACATGTCCTGTGATAAATGTGCAACATTTGCAAATCTGTTGCTTTATACAAACGCAGAAATTCACATTAACTATTTATATTCAGAGTCCAGCCAGAATCTCATAGATTTGAAACTAACGTTCAGAAATTCCTCCTCATAGAGTGACGTATTTGTTGACACAGGCGCCCGCCATGCTTTTATATAGGAATATAAGCAGCATTCAAGCAGTCGAGTTATATCCCCTATTGCAAAGAGACTCATTGCAGGTAGGTTGTACTCATTGGTGCGGACTGGCTCAGTATGAGTGAAATTGGACAGCAAATTATTTGCAAATGTTTTCCACTCTGTCTGAAAATGATTGCAGTCAGTCCGGATCGTGATTGTTTGGATACAGGTTGCCTCCCACCAAGTGACCTGTGAAATCTCCTTGCAGTCAAAAGTGCTCACCCAGAGGTTGTGGGTGTTTGCATGGTGCCGATTGAGCACCGCAGCTACTTCCAGTCGGTCGCCAAATGTGAACATGTTCAATGCAATTATTCACCAGGCAACCAGCTATTCTTCCTAGTCGCAAGGAGGTTACTGTCCCATTATGTCTGGCATTCCGTCCAGTAGCGTTCCAGAGACTTGGAGAATCACGGTGCACTGAGGCTATTCTGATGACACATTCTGGTTACCAACACCTTATTAATGTTGGTTTTCGCTCTGTGTGTGATTGCAAATGTTGCTAGATCTTTGTGATTCCTCTGCACCTTAGAAGCATATTGTGTCATGCAAAATTTCATCTTCATTTTCATCCATTCTTCATTTGCAAGCAGCTGTTCATGCAGCAGAATTTGTATGCAACAAAACTGCTTGTTGAAACAAAGAAATGATTTCGGGACCATTTTTATTTATTACTTTGAGCTAACTTGTTATCAGATGTTGCTATATTAATAAACTTCCCTAGCCTAATAGTTAGGAATTTTGGTTAGATTCAATTTAAATCTTGCACTTCACACATAGAGAGAGAGAGAGAGAAGCAGTAGTTAGGGAGTCCACAGCTGGCCTATGAAACTGAGACACTCCCTGATTGGGACGGACAAGTGTGAGAGGCACTTTAATGCAATAATCCCTCCCAGGCCCGAGTGTGTCTGTGTGTGTTTAAATGTTGTCATACAGAAAAGGCTGTAGTGACATTTTAGGGAGTATCAGTGTAGTGTGGGGAGTGAAGTGAAGCTGTCACTCGTTCAGCAGACGGGCCTGATGGAGTAGAGGGATGTTTAGAGGGCTGGGAGTGGGGGTGGGAGGGGTCATCTTGTTTTAATTGTCTAAGGAGTCTGGCCAACTCTTTGGGACTGGAATGTGTGTGACCTCTTCTCTCGCTCCTTCACACTCCCGCGCTCGCTCTCTGTGTGTGTCGTGCTCAGTCGAGCAGCTCGTGGGAAGATTCTCGCTCCGGATTTTTTTAAAACCGGGCCAAATACTGCAAGAGCTCAGTCACAGTCTCGGCGTTTCTCTTTATCTCACAGCTCTCCCACTCTGTGTCCCACTCTTTCCGCTATGGTTTTTTGTGTGTGTGACTGATTGACCCCTTTGCTCTCTGTGTGATGTATTATCTTTTGCTGTGTTTCTTTGCACATGGATTTGAAACAGGAGAAATGTCTAAACAATAATAAGGTCATTGTAATGATTTCTGGAAAAATATATCGTATGATGTGTGTCGTTTGCTTGAAAAGTGAAAAGACGTGTTTTCTCCTCAAACAGCTCCTCGGATCACTCGCGGATTCGAACCCAGAACCTTCTTGCTGTGGGGGCAGCTTTGCTTAAAACTGCATCACCATTCTGCCTTAGCGTATGGGAACAGCAAGTTCTTTGGCACTCCCAAATTCCCAAATTAGCTGATGTTGCAACCTTGCAACACACACTGAGACATAATATAAAATGTTCCATGAATTTGGAAATTTTTATAAACGTTAAACTTTTTATATTTAAAGTTTTGTAAATAAAGTTTCTATTCACAGTTTAAAGTAACCGCTCAGTTCATCCACTGTTCGAAATAAGCTGTTTCAGCTCCCTTTCTCTCCCTCCGCACCTAATAGGAAAGTCTGAACAGCCGATGGGCTCAGCCTGAGATGACCATATTAGGGATATCCCCCCTCGTCAACATCATACGGCGCCAGGAGTAGAAAAAACCCTGTGAAACTCGGTGCTTAGAGCAGTTTGAAACCTGGGTTTTGCATCACAGGGATCACTGGTATATGCAGTACCAGTCCAAACTTTTTGACTGGTACTGTATGTATAAAAGAAAACAAGGAAACACAAGATAGGTCTCCTTAACCAGACTTCTAGTGTGGGTATATATGTCTGTCTGAGCTTTCAACACAGGTACTGGGGTTGGAGGGGAATTTAGATGCAAGCCTGCGGAGAGCTGGCTGTAGTGGATTGAGCGTGGCAGAGACAGCATCCCAATCATTCCACTTCAAACAGGCCTGGTGGCTGGAATGGAATGGAAACATTTGTTGGGTCACAGCACTGAAAGCTTGTCTTCCCTCCTCACACAATGCCAGATGGCTTCCTGATGTTGTCTGTTTTTTATTAGACTTATGATATTAAATGATGATATTAAACCGGGGTACGTCCCCGTACGGCACGCAGACTCACACACAGATATTTTATACTTAAAAACATGCTGGAATGCACAAACATGCCTGTGTGCAATGCTCCAGGGTGGGAATTTGACTATCAGGGCCGTGGTAATGAAAATATACTGTAATTGTGTTAATATTGCTCTACACATATGCAGACACATGTATGCTGTGTGTAAATGACCACATACATTGTATAAAGAAACGTGTGTCCAGGTACAACAGGGTTCCAGACCGGCACATAATTGGTGAAGAAATGCTGTGCGGAGGTGTTGGTCTGATGGATTAGGAGAGAACTGACACGGCATTCAGAGCCTCTCTCTCCGCACCACAATGAGGCTTTCACTCGACGCTGCTCATATTGAACTTTATCCTTATTAAAACAGCCACGATGGAGAGCTGTGTATTTGCTTTTAGAAGGTGGGACTTTCCAGGGGAGTGCCAAGGATCTCTTTTTTAATTAAGAAAGTCCAGCAATAGGAGTGTGTGTGTGTGTGAGTGTGAGTATGTGCGCGTGTGTGTGACCTGAGGGGAGGCCCTGCCCATGACCTCAAGTGATAGTGGCGGTTTGTTTTCATTCTAAACTTGCCCTAGAGTTACTGGTTTTGCACCTTATTTGACCTCAACTTGACCTGGCCATCACCTCTCACTGAACCTTTGCTCAGTGCCTTTTTTCTTTTTTGGGGGGGAGGGGTTACATTTATTTTATGGTGACACCTGTCTGATTACCTTTTCAATTTTTCGCTTAAGTCATGTCCTTAAACTTTCCCTCCTATCTGCTGGTTTCTCCCATAGACTGGGGGGGGGGGGTCTGTCAGTGGCATCATAGCATCTCTGAGTCGGTAACTGCCATTGTGCATTAATAAAATAAGAATAAGTTTAACCGGCCAGCATTTCTGGCGCCAGTAAGCAAGGCCAGCAACATTTAGATGTCTCATCAATTAGTTTCACTCATCCCTAGCTGAGAGGTCCAGTTTGCTGATTGGAATGAGAGTCTGTAGGGACTGAGCTGCTTTCAGAGCCAGCCTCCAATGGCTGCTCCAGGAATCCACTTCTGCACTGGCTGCATTCCTGTCTATTTCTTACCTACCTCACAATTTCTAAGGCAGCTCCTTGTCAGGCGTGCTCACATGTACTCGCGTATGCACACTCAATCAGATTGAATGATTGCACATTTGTCTTGACAGTCACTATAAAAAGAGCCACCCACTAAACACTGCAGTCCTCTCATTATACCGTCAAAGACCCACAGCAGGCAGACATGCTGTGCTCTGTCTTCTGCCCTCCTCTTTCTTTCCGTGTTTTCAGCTCTTTCTTTCTCTTGCTCTTTTTGCTTATCTCTCTGTTTTTAAAAGCACAGGAAAGAAGAGAAGAGAGCAGCAGTTGAGGGGAAAAATAAAATGGTATTGGTGGCGCTGTGGAGCGAGCGGTGGGGATATGCGTCATGACGAAGGGGAATCCCTAGCGCTTCAGTGTGGAGCGGAGGCTCCATGGCTCCAGGGGAATGGCCAGCTCAAGTGTTTGTTTATGTCTGTGGGCCAGAGGGGAGAGACGGTGGCCATGTTCAGCAGCTACATGAAAGGCCCCGAGCGCTCTAATGAGCTGTAATTACCATGCATGTGTGTTTACAAGATTGCGAGGGAGCGAGGAGGAAAGAGAATGAATAAGCACGTTTCTCTCTGCCTGCGTTTACTCCCCGTCTTCACAAATGCGTACGTTTTTCACAGCGCAGTAGCTTGCCTCGTTGCCCTCCAAACCAGCGCAACCTCAAAGTATAGACTTTGCAGATTGGTGACTGTCACGGCCTGTCATGCTTGTTTTATTCCTCGAGATTCTAAACTCCAGACTGGTGTGACATACTGTGAGGTGGGGAACGTGGTCTCTCATGTGCAGGCCACGTGGCTGGGAGAATTCAAAAATACACTGCATACAAATTTAGAAGTTCTGAAAAGAATAGATGCTAAGAAAGGTGTGTGATTATCTGCCGAGGAGCCTGGCACAAGTAATTTAGAGAGTTGAGACCAAAATAGTCAAACCAAAAGAATTATCAAAAATGGGCCAAAAAGCTTTGAAGAGCTGCAGAGTTGCTCCTACTTCCCTGTTGGTGCAAAGTTACAGGAGACCTTTTTACTTTTGATTGACACGGGTTTCTGTAATGTGGAGCCGTGAGTAATGCCCAACTATGCCTATGTACACTACCACGTCTCATAACAACAGAAGATAAAATAATGCCAGCCTTATCCATGAACGTGTGAGATGACACAACAAACTTTGATCTAACATCTTAGCCGAGTTAATATCCTTGAAATCCGCTCTGCCTGCTGTCTGTCATGTCATGAAGGCTTGCGTGGGCAGACCATGATGAGTTTTTTAATGGCCTGGAACTGGAAATATGACTGTTTGTATTTACAGGCCATTTAGAGCTTTCCACTGGCATTCACACTCGCCAACCAGCGAAAACATGAGTTGCTGCACAGCAAACACCAGCCTACGTTTACTGTACGGCTCCGCCACTGAGAGCTCTCTCTGTGTTCTTCACAGCATGTGTGTGTGTGTGTGTGAGAGAGCGAGAGAGAGAGAGAGAGAGAGAGAGAGCGCATGGATGCCAGCCACCCCAAAATAGCATGTGCCCCTAATTACTGCTGCAAACACAGGTGTGGAAAGCAAAGCCTCCCTCCACCCATCCCAGGCCCACCATCCAGCACACAACACCCTGTGTGTTCCTGTTTGGGAGGACAGGAAGTCCAGACTGTGTGTGAGTGTATTTGCATGTGCAAGTGTGTAAATGTGTGTGAAAAGAGAGAGTGCAGATGCATGTCTTCATCTATGCATGTGTGTGTGTGTGTGTGTGTGTGTGTGTGTGTGTGTGTAAAAGCAAAAGCGCGTGTCTGAGAAAGAGAGCGAGTTTGTGTTTGTATATGAGCGAGTCCAGACCACACCTTTTGAAGTCAGCTGCACAGTGCGTTGGGTTTGGGCACAGACTCACAGCCCCTCCGTTGGCTGGCTGGAAACCTTATACCCCACATCAATCAGATCTGCCACTTATACATTATTCATAACCCAGACACACACTTAAACACACACTCTCATCTTTTAGACTCTGGAGTTTTTACTCCTTCTATCTCCCATTGGCAACAGAAGTAAAACAGGGCGGGTGGTGTTGCTGTGGGGGGTCTGACTTCATTTTTTCTCAGTAGGTTAGAAACAAAAGCAGAGTTGTGGAAATGTGTGGGGTTTTCTGTCTGTTGTAAAAAACACACATTAAGATTTTAAATTGTTGGGAAAAAAGACTAAAATCTCTACACTGTTGATCAGTGGTATTTTAAATCTTGCCTCAGCTTAAATGCTTACATTTTAAGTAAAACTGATTCACAATCAAGTGACGTGAAGAACACGAGACTTTTGGTAAGATTGTAACAAAAATTAATTTAAAAGAAAGTATAATCATTTTAACCCTAAATGATAACTGCTGTCTGTAATCAAAAAGACAACCTTAAAATTCAAAAACCGTTCCATGATTTCATTTTAGCCCATCTCCTATTCAAGGTTTTCTCCTTGTGCAGTTTGGGACCACTTCAGGCATTTCTGCTATTTTTGGATCAACTAGACTGGCATTTGTATAGCGCTTTCTAGTCTTAATGACTACTCAAAGTTCTTTAGACTACAAACTACATTTCACAACACTATCACACAGCACTTTATTTTACATGGACTTTTACACATTTACATATTTTACGTGGATTTTTATCCACCATGCGTCCACCATCGTGACACTAGCTTTGTGGAAGTCCCCTGGTGGTGAGATGGGGACATCTGATCATCAAATGAAGCTAAATCTGGCAATCAGGGCAGGTGGTGAGCAAAAACTGTATTTGTGTTGCAAAACAAATTCAGTTCTTCCAATGCGCTGTGAGCGGGTGCTCGATGTCACATGCTGCTGTTCGGGTTGTTTGTGATGCCAAAGGATGTTAGAGTAGAAGCCTGCATTCTCAGTCTGATCCCAGGGGGACAAATTCCCTTTGCACAATCTAGTGAAGGTTGAAAAAAATTATGAACATGCTGGTGGTCATGCTCCTGACCGGATGTGCTGCCTTCAGGCTTGCACGCTGTGGACTTGTCCAATGAAGATTTATGTTCAGTCTCTGAGCCAACTGTCATCATCTGTGTGGAAGGAAGAGTTCATCTGATGACCAGTGTTCACTACCTACAGTAGGTCACAGTTCAGCAAACAAACAGCAGTTTTGTTTCAACTTAGTTTCTCTTTTTTAAATAATTTCCCAGTTATTACTGACATTACAGGTGTGCTCAGTTCCAATTTTATACCAGATAAACTGGCTCTTATAATCTGGTTACACTGTTGCCTTTTTAAAACCTATTTGGTCACTACTTTTTTTTTTTTTTTTGCCTTGTTGCCAAAAAATTGCTCAAACTAAGATGTGTTTTACTGTAATAACCTGAAATAGTTACCGCTGTGTCCGGCTTTAGGGCTTAGCACACATTAAATTCAGATATTTGAAAGCAAGTCAGAGTCATCACCATGTCTGTTTATAGTCTTCGGAAAATGTACGGGCCATGTATGGAAAGCTATTTATCATTTTTTACCCCTGTCAGCCTCTCTCGCTCCCTCTCTCACCCTCCTTCAGTCTAAGCTGGTATTGTCTCACTCTCCACGGAGCCCAAAATGAGCAGTTTCCAGTCCGCTGTTTTCTTCTGACGTCCTCATCGTATGTCCTGACATTCTCAGACCACAGACCAGATTCTCTGTCCGCTCTGTTTTCATTCACAGACGTCAGTCTGATGCTGAAGCAACTGAAATCGGTCCTCAGTGAACAAGCTGTTATTGATGTCCTGCTGTGCTCAAAACAACTAGCACTGCCTGTGGAGGACAGAGGCAGGAAAGCAGACGGGAGCTGTGAGAAAGAGCTCCGTTTGACATGAGAATTAGCTTTTGTAAACAGTTATAGCAGTTAGTATCTGGCTACTGGCAACCTGGGGCGTTCCATTGTCATATCGCCTTTGAATTAATGGCGCGGCATTTATAATAGGATTTGAATATGTTGTGTACAAACTGTTGATGCGTGACATCTGCTTGGCAGAGCTCGGCAAAGTTGCGCTTATTAAATTTTCAAAGCTTGTATATATTCATATGAGGTCACTGATGAATTATTGATTAGGGGAAAAGCGTGAGGTGGGGGGCGTTCGTGTGTTTGTCACAGAGGAAGGGTGTTTCCTGCTTAAGCAGCAGCAGATGCCTGTACGGCCGCTTTGTCTGTCTGCATCTTCTCTCTCTCACTCTCTCCACGTCCTTCTCAGTTTGAGTCTCAGGGCGCTGAAGCCAAATGGAAAGTGACCCCTGGCAGGCTGCGCCGTGTTTAACACAGTGGGTCACTGTCGGAGAAACATGCTGGCAGCGTTTAGCAAAACGCGCTGGCGAGTTACTCAGACTGCATTTTGGAACGTTTTACCCAGCAGTTGTGCAAGCTTTGGCAAAGTCACGCTGAGGTACGCCCAGAGTTTTAGCGGGGAGGGAAAGCCGGGGGTTTTTGGTGCCACAAAAATACAGATTTTGACAAACGAGCCTAGACGCCATTTTTAAAAATACACCCTGGACACAGAAACAAAAGGCATTGTTAATGAAGGGATTTGACTGCCTCTCATGACGGCTACAGGAATGGTTTTACACAGTGTTACAGTAGCCATGGGGCCCCTTCTTGGGGTGGGGAATATTGTGTGTGTGTGTGTGTGTGTGTGTGGGCTAGGGCAGGATATGAGGAAACCTCTGGGCAGCTCAGTAGATATTTGTTCGAATTAACTTGGAACGTTTAGTTTAAACAGACACTGAGCTGGGTTCAGGTTCAGTTCGGACTGTGTGTGCAAGTGTGTACACACTGTTTGTCCAAACTTTGGGCCATTTTATTTTTATCTTGCATTTAATCAAAATTGATTAAACAGTAATTAAAAGTTAGCACTGTGTGTATGTGGCTGTCTTTAATGAACTTGTAGTGAGACCACCTGTGGTTTTCAGGCAGAATCAGATCCTCCTGACACGGTTTTATTCCCAACCCGCCCACTCCACTCCTTCCTCTGGGCAGGGCATGGCTGAGGCTTACTGGGGCTAACACGCGGACACACACACACACACACACACACACACACACACACACACACACACACACACACACACACACACACACACAC
>JAVDPK010000126.1:281194-307099 GCA_034780415.1 Cichlasoma orientale | reverse complement strand
ACACACACACACACACACACACACACACACACACACACACACACACACACACACACACACACACACACAAGCCAGTAAGGCATCCAAAGATCCACAGATGGTCCTATGTTTGAATGTTAGTGTGTTCAGATGGATCAAGTATGAGAACCAGGTTGGTGTATATTTACTCACAGGGGAGAGACTTCAAGACTTGTCCATTGTTCATATTACTAGGCATTACTCTGAGATATAATGAGATTATGGCAGATTAAGTGGAGATTATGGATACAGTTCTGATACTGCTCACGCTGAGCAGGCTAGAATATATTTTTCAAGCATGAAAGGGGTTTTGTCTTGGTGTTTAGTCAGTCAAAAACATAGGTGTTTAGGTAATACGGCGCCCCTGACAGTGACTAAACAAGCCCAGTATGGCTGTTTGCAGTTGGTAGCGCTGTGATTCTAACAAGGTCACAAAATACTTGACTTGTACCATCAGTACAGGTAAAGGCCATCACAACCACACATTATCTGTAAAATGTAGCACAAATTTGGTGGGCAGTAGATTTTGAAACATGGTCTAGACATGAGTTGCCTCTTAACAGCAGGTTAACCCAGGCTGCCATTGAAGTAAATCCTTATTTATGACCTCTGAATATGAAATGTAGCTTTCTGTGTTTGTTTATTTATAGAAAGTAAAATGGAAATTATAGAGTGAGATATTTCCAAAACAATTCATGAAATGTGGCATGATTTTAAATACTACGCCCTTATTTACACCTGCTTATCTTTTAGACGGTCAAAGTGACATTAGATTAGAGGCAGCGTTCTGCTTTGGCAGGTCACTAGCCCTTCACACAGGTAATACAGAGACACGGTCACTGATTCTTACATTTACACTTATGGCCAGTTTAGACTCACCTGAGTTAACCTGAGTGCACCTGGAGAAACTAACAGGGAGAAAATATATATTCCACACAGAAGACCCAAACTAAGCTGGTTTGAACACAGAACCTAATGCCAGTTGCTGCCATTCAGTTTCAAATAAATGACTATATATGCTAATGTGCTCAGCACTGAACTTCCACAAAAGTACATAAAGGAAAGGTCTTTATCTGCAGTTAATCTTCATCAGTTAATCTTGAAAATCCTCCTCTCTAAAGCCATTCACTAAAAACTATTTGATCACAAAGAAGAGAATTATACTTTAGTGGGGTTTTTTCATATTTTGGCAGGGGAGAAGAGAAGCAAATTACAATCATTAGGCTGCAATTAATGATTCATTTTCAAGTGCAATGTGTGTTATTCTTTTTGGATGCATTATTCATCTTTAATTCCTTCCAACTCACCCATCTCGATTGCCTTGGGATCGCCTCCCCTGCCACATATTGGTCTGTGAGGTGCTGAGCTGAGTGTTTTCCTGTCGCCATCTTGGTGTTTAAAAAAAGGCCGTGATAAGAGAGGGAACGTGACACATAGGGACACTGCACACTCATGTGGTAGCATCTTGTTAATCACAAAGTTGGATCACCTTAAAGCATGTGCTGTTATATCCTCCTATTTTATTCTAATTGAGAGCACAAAATTAACTTTATGTTCGATTCAGTAAGACTTGAGACTAACAACTGAGCCCATAAAGCCAACAAGAAAGTGTTATTGATGTCATAAATTAAGTGAGCAATACTTTTTCCCCATAGACTAGTCTTCAGGTGGACTCCCTTCTTATTACCAGAGGAGTCACCCCCCTGCTGGCCATTATAAACAATGCAGGTTTAAGACACTCTTATGTACTTTATCAGTGCATACGAGCAGTACACTTAGCACATGCATGCAGAGGCAATCAAGACGGGTGAGCTGGAATAAAATAAAGATTGACTAAAGAGTCCAAAATGAATCGCACATATTGCACTTGAAAATGAATCATTAATAGCAGCCTAATGAACCTAATTTGCTTCTCTTTTCTTTGCCATCTGTCTAAAATATGTAAACTTTGTGCTTTTGCTCCACGTATTCTTTGATGACAGTTGCTGAGTGTTGGCATGTTTAACAGATGGAGGATGGACTTCCTCTGGTTAGCCCTGTTCACCTGCTGTATCTCAACTATTAGCTCTGAAATAAATGTTGAGAATTTGCCCATGATGTGACCTTGCCGCATTCTCCGCTGACCCCATCCATCTTCATTAGGCTTCAATTATTGGCTATAATTGTAATTGCCATGCTTCTCAGTCTGCATGAGAAATCTTGGCATGTTGACCGTGTCCTGGCTAGGGCCATAACTCATCACTGTGGCCTCCTCACCCGCGTCCTGCCAGTCCATCCTGAAACCACCAAGGGCAGAGTGGAAAGGTTAAAGGGGGCGGGCAGTGAGGGATGGAACGGAGAGGTCGTGGCTCTGGTGAGAAGCGCTGCCAGAGCCATCTCCCAAAATGCCTAACTGGAGTCAGCCACGCTGGGAATCATGGGAAAGCAATGGTAGACAATTAATCACGGCCAATGAGGTGGAACTAGCCTGCTTGAGACAGACCTGACAGAGATTATTGATGTGTGTATGAGCAGGAGTTTGGATGCTTGTGGTGAAACTGTGATTCTGTCTGCATGCAAGCTGTTTTTGTCACATCACGTTGACTGAAACGTACGCGGTCGGTTAACTTTTCCGTTTTTGAACTTCTCTCTTTACCATGTGACAAACAGTGACATCATCCATAATCCTGCTGTGTGTTAGCGTTCCTCTGTACAGTACAGACAGACAGAGCACAATATCAGACAGTTCTGATTACCTGACTTTAAAATGTGAAGATTTTATGGGAATTTTAAAAATAATTACAAAATTAGAAATGTATTTATTCTAAACTCGTCTTGCGGACCACCTGCAGTACCTTTAAGTCACATACTTGGGGAATTACCTCAGTCCATCATTCTGTTTATTATGAGCATCAAGGTAAAATCCATCCAGTGAAATATAACAACCCAGTAATAAATCCTGCAGTATTTTTATGACCTTTTACAGTTTTTTGGGGACTGTATTGAAACTTAGCTGAGCCAGCTGTAGCAGTGCTGTATAACTGTGATGCACTGTAGAGAGTGTTGTTTCATATTTTCAGCCATAATATAAGTGATGGAGAAGCACATTTTAGAATTGTGTTGCAGGATACGACTGCATTAGTTTCAGTTGTGTTTCCTTAACCTGTTAATGAATTAAGCTGATTATTAATTAATCCACCAATGCCACAAACCCTGCCGGTTAAATTCCTTTCCCCTACATTACACTGGGATTTTATTCATCTTTATACAGTTTTGTATGAAATGTATGATGTTCATT
This sequence comes from Cichlasoma orientale, assembly GCA_034780415.1. Lineage (NCBI taxonomy): Eukaryota > Metazoa > Chordata > Actinopteri > Cichliformes > Cichlidae > Cichlasoma > Cichlasoma orientale. The sequence continues at coordinate 303,804 of JAVDPK010000126.1, read as the reverse complement.
TATAAATACTGATGGTCACTTTCTTTTTCTCTTGCCCTTCTGCTGCTGTCTGGTTTCGCTACGTCTCCCGTCCATCATCAGGTAAGATGTGACTCTCCATTATTAATGTGCAGTGTGGGTACTGAGAGCTGATCTTATGAACTCTTTCCTGCATACTATCCAACCCGTTTCTTCTTTTTGTGTGTGAAACACGAGTATTTTTCCTATTTAAATACAGTCTCTGAAGGACTTCTTCGCACTGAGCTGCAATGGTCTCTTATTGATGTACATGCTGTTTAGGTGAAGACAGGTGTGTATGCATGTGTGAGAGAAAGAGGGAGGCACAGAAAGACTTTGTCACTGACCTCATGCACAATAAAAATACCCGTCAGTGCGTTTGTGCCTGTTGCATTGTAGAGCGATGTTGAGTGGCGTGTTTGAAGCCTCCAGCAGAATCCTGGAGTGCTGAAAGCAGAGCAGTGATTTGTGACGGGTTTGAACTCTATCTTTGACTGGGAGTCTTGTGTCTGTCTGAGTATTAGCACCTCTCTGTCTACTCTGCTACACTCCACTTTGCCACAGAGAGAACTGATGACAAGCCGGCTGCAGCAGAGCATGTCGACACACACATTCAACAATTACCTGCGAGCACACAAACACCTCCGATGGTCCTTTTTTTCACGACGTAACGTACCCAGCAGACACCTGTCTGCTTGTTTTTGTGTTCAGGCCAGTCCTCATGAAAATGGAATTAAAAACAATAATATTGATAATAATAATCTAGCTAATGCAGACAGGTCATCATTATATTAATGTAAAGTACTGTGAAAACAATCTTGTCACCCCTCATTTCTTTACATTTTGCTATGAAAACAGGGATGTAGGTGTAGCAAGACAAAAGCAGAGTTTGAACAATTCTGAAGAGCTTCAAATTCAATATTTGGTATGATCAACTTCATTCTTCAACACAGTCTGAGGCTTCTAACACAAAATTCCTTGAAATTTCTTTAGGCGGTCTTCAGGAATAGTTCTATAGGACATTCAAAAGCTGTTCTTTGGATGTCGGCTGCATTTTGATCTGTTCTCTGTCAGGATGATCCCACGCCTAAAGTGTAGTTTCACTGGTCCAGCCCACTTAAGATCAAAGTGGGCTGCTTGTGGCCAACAGTGTAAAATGAGGTTGACATCCCTGCTGCAGACAGCTGCTGTTGTACCGCTCCCCTGACCTCCTCCAGAGATATTAACAACGATTTGAATCAAAATTTTCAAATTTAGATTTGTCGCTCCATCAGACCTGCTGCCCCTGATTTTAAGTCCTGCTTTTGTGTAATTTGGCAGTAGTACAATGCCCAAAGATACAATTTATAATTAGTTGATGCAGCACCTTGAATACCTCATGATATCCTGACAGAAAGATGATTGTTGGAATTTTTTTTTTTTTTTTTGTCTCCCATTGTGATTTTTTTTTAAGTTGACCAACAGAAACACAGATCATGCCACCATCCAGTGAAAGTTTTTTTTGTTTTGTTTTTTTATATATATACTGCTCAGCTGTGTACTGTAAGACAAAGAGGAAGGATGCTGCTGGTGTAGCACGGTTGGTAGACACACTTTGGTGCATTCTTATCTTGGAATTGCTAACTGTCAGACAGCAAGCACGTCTGTCATTTCTCTCAATCACAGAAAGGCATAACTGATTAATATAACAGACAAAAATATACTATATAGTGATTACACCTTATGTATGATATCTGTCGGGTAGCACCTTTTCGTTCTTTTCTTTTTATAGAAGAGTAAGAGGGCTAACTGTACAGACAGTGTATTTTACTGTGAATATTGCAGGCGTAACTGGATCCTTGTGGTTTTTGGTCTCACACATGACACACGCATGAAGTGTGTCCGATGTGTTTGTTGCTCCCCTCTGAATCCAGACATCATGAATCATGCTCGAGAGTGTGTGCTAGCATGCACGTGTAATAGAAACCACCATCTGTCAGCTCTCTGTTACTCACTGTGAAAGCATTTAATGATGGTGGACATTATGTTGCACGTAACCCCTCCTCCTGCCTTTACTGTCTCTTCAACTGCTCTGGAGTCTTCTGTCTGTCCTCCTGTCTGAGGTGAAGACGTGTGGATAGTGTGAGAGGCCACCGTGGCTGATGTCTGCCATTTGGTGTTGCATGTGCTGGCTTTATCCTGGGTGTGAAGTCCTGGCTCCAGCAGGAGCGTTAGGGTTATTGTGTCACCCCACCCCGTCAGCCTCCAAGGTTACAGGTCACACTCACAATTTTAAAGGGACAGTGGTTTGTTTGGCTGAGTCTCACATTACAGTGAAGGGTGGCAAAGCATGAGTCCATGATAAAAGACACTTCAATATCTCAAATTGGTTTGTATTCATACAGTTGTCTGAATGTCCAAAGAAGTAATAAAGATGATCATCATCGTCAAAACAAATAAAAAATAAAAAAAACGAGGAAAAATACAGGAAAAATAACACATTCCCACTGCTGTTTGCATAGTTCCATTTCAAGTTTGCGGCACACTTTTTCAGGTTTCACCATCACTCAGTGATTAGTTAGTGAGTGTTTGCAGACAGGTCAGCATCTTCCATGCAAATTATCGGTGACCGCAGCAATCTGCTAGCGACCAAAGCAGTCATAAAGAGGCTTTAGGTGCAGCATCCTCTTTATGACAGATTTTCAACTAGTCACCATCCTTAGGTGACCACTTGCCAACCGGCCAGGGAATGCACATTTTTCCCTCATAACTGGTTGCCAGATGGTCACCAACTGGTCTCTAGACTTGTGTGACTGGGGCCCTGTGTTAGCCTTGAAATTGAATGGCGACCTGCCCAAGGTGTACCCTGCCTGTGACAGCTAGGATAGATTCAGGGGGAGCTGGAGCCTATGCATCTATCTTCTTTCCCAAAGTGGAAGAGTGTCGATTGATGGAAAGTTGTAAGGGTTATGCACCAAGATGATGACTGCATATCGGTATGAGCTGATATCGGCCCTTTTGGCTGATATTAGCATATCTGAAAATAAGATGATGTTTACCATGCCCAATATTTTATCTGTCTTGTCACATTATTTTTGTATTGGCTACATGTTCAGAAATGTTATTTCAAAACAGGTCCAATATTTTCTTATAAACTAGGTTTCTTTGTTACACTTGAACAAAGGGAGGAATAAGTGAGAGCATAAACAAAATTAAAGGACTAAAATGCATATGTTGGGCATTAGCTAATTTTATTTTATTTATTTTTTAAATATCGGTATTGGTATTGGTCCAGAATGTCAGAAACAGTGCATCTCTAAAAACTTGATAACCCGATGAATAGCGCCATCAGTAGTGGATGATGTAAACAGCAGTCAGAGCTCTTCCATAAATAGTTTTTAAATTTCCCGTAAACAAGAGTGTCGTTAATGTTTGATATTCTTTGTTTAGTTTTCTAATTTTGTGCGAGCAGTGGCTCAGTTCGGGTAGTTATTAATTAATTAATCATTTTTTTCTGTTTTGGTATTTACATGAATTTCAACAACAACAAAAAAAAACTGTGTTCTAAGTTCAAAATGTAATGATTCGCAACAGCATCATGTCTTTCCAATGCGGTTGAAAAGCTCTTGTCCGGCTTAAAAAAAGAAGCCATTCATCTTCCGACTAATATACCTTACCCTCCCACTAACTGATCAGCTGCCAGCATACTGTAAATTCCCATAGTCAGTCTCCCATATCAAATGGTTAGACCGGTTTCATTAACTTTGCATATGAAGTACTGCTTGGCAACTGCCTGTAAAACGGCCAGATGGAAAGAGGAGTTCCACACGCATCCAAGAAAGGCAGTGAGAGAATGAGACCATTTGCAGAAGTCATTTTTTCACAGCTGTTCAGGGACAGGTGTGCATGTGTCTGTTGGTGTGTGTGAATGATGTTACCAGCAAGACTTCTGGCTCGGCGTTGGGGTCATAAATCAAGGTTGATAATCAGCATAGCAGTGAAGTTTGTGCCAAGGTCATGAAGCTGGTATCCACCTTTTAAGAGTAATGTTTCTCAGGACTGTCCACTGAATAACCTTCCTACATTCCCCCCACACACAAACACACTCAGCAGGAGATGCAGGGTCACGGAATGTGATGCAGCATGTTAAATGAGATGGGGTCAGGAGAAGAGTTTCTTGCACAGGTGGGAGAAACGAAGAGATTCCAGTCATCTTAAATCCACTTAACAAGTTGAGATTAATAAGGTTGAATATCCAGAAAAGGAAATGGATTATGGATTATATTAAATCAGTTCCAACTAATTATAAAGTATCAGCTTCAGTGCATGATATGGATCTGAAATAGGAGGGGTAATTCATGGTAATGGCAGCGAACGACTCAGCATTGATTTGTGCTCGTCTGGGCAGATCAGGTTTGCAGGGATGCTCACAGCTCCTCTGAATCATCTCCTGCCCTCCTTAAATGAAACAACATTCCATTCTCTCCTTTCTCAATTTGTCTCTTGCTTATTTTCTGATCTCCCTCTCTTCTTCTTCACACTGTCCTTTTTATTGTCTGCATATCCATATAGTCTGTTTCGCCTGCTGCTTTTTCTCCATCGCGTCTGTCAGTGCACCCTGCTTCCCAACCCTTCTGTCAGTGTCAGGGCCCCACACTCACTGACAGACAGAGAGCCCATGACAGCAGCTCTGTCACAGAGCCCAGTGGCTCACAGTGGCCCCTTCTCCCACACCGATGAGCTGATAAACAACTTAATGAGATTCCTTACACACTCACCCACTGAGATCTGACGGACTTCTTCACTTTCTGTAGTCCTTGGTGATCCCTAACAATTTTTTTTCTTTTACCTTACCTCTATTGTACATTTATATTCATGTTTCTTGACTTCCAGTACTTGTTTTTAGTTTGTGTTAGTTTGTGCTGTGCTGTGCTGGAACAAACAGTAAGAGTTAACTTGTCTGACATTTTTTCATGTATAATAATCATTATCAATCATGTAGGATCAAGTGAGAAATGTGTACTTCCCAAACGGTTGGCAAAAACCTCCTTGTGATTGCGTTGTTGCTAGCGTATGACTGCAGCCATAGTTTGAATGCATTTCTCCCGAGCAGCCAGTGGTACTCTCACACTCAATATGGCGAACAGTTCTTGAGCATGTCGTCACATGAAAAACCTCAATAGGCACCCTGGTATCAAAAAAAAAAAAAAAGTTTCTGGCCTCTATGGATGGTTACCCCATCAGAACATCTGTATTGACTTCTGTATTTGGATAGTGGAGTTAAGGATTTAAGCACTTTGGTTGACAGGTGTCCCAACACAGCAGCTGTAGTTGATCAGTATATTTGCTACACACAGATACACATATTTGCTAATGAGCAAATATGTGTATCTGTTTGTCACACCTGTACAGTTTATGAATGCCACTTGCTACCAAGCTGCCTAGCCTCAGCTGATAGGTTAGTACTCCACTTTCTTAAGCAAATATGGTAACTTCAGGGTTCAAAAAAACAACATGCCGGCGACTAAAAGGCTGACGTTGAGGCTTCAAATTACAAACTCCAAAATCCTGGAAGAGTAATATGCCAGGATTTGCTGTTAAAGCCACTCCAGAGTTTTAAATTCTATCCTTTAAGTTTTTTTCTCCATTTCCTTTGTCCCCCACCCCTGAATTTGTCTGCTGCCCCCGCCCTCTTTTTTTTTTTTTTTTTTTTTTTAAACTATGTTTATTCCCCGTCTTGCTCGATTTGACCAATAGCTCCATCCCCATCAGCTCAGAACCCTTCATTTACAGTATGCATTTATGTCCCAGCTGCACCGGTGTAGTGCGCTGGTGAAGTTGCTCCTCCTGAAACACGGGCCTGGGAAAAAGCGCCTGCTGTGTGAACAGGAAACTCCGAGGAGGTGGAACAGAGGGAAGGGGAGGGAAGAAGAGAGCGACCTGGGTGTTCTATGATAGCGGACCTCTTGGCTGTTATGCTTTCTAATTCCCCTCAGCACAGAACAGCAGGGGGATTGAGAGAAAAGGAGGAGGAGAAGGGGTGGAGGATGATGAGAGTGAGAAAATCATGTTTTCACACCAAAGGGGGGCAGGCGGGTGGGCCGAAGGAGACTGTATATCAGTGTAGGCCAAAGGTTTTACCTCTGTTCCAAGCCTGAGGGCCCTGAGGTGAATGGTGCCCAAAGGAAAGTCCAAAGTATTGTACAAAATAAACATTGAATAATTTTAGTTTATGGTGACATCCTAGTTCGATTTTTGTTATTAATAAGTGAAGAACAATCGGTGGTTTCTCTTGTTGCAACACTTTATAATAGCCACTGTTAATAAATGGTAACTTGATGGTTAATTAAACTTTAGTTAAATGTTATTTACCTTTGTTCATTGTACAAACAATGAAATGATAGCAATAATTTTGCTCTTTTATATATAAACAGTCTATAAGTATCAAATGGTGATCATAAAGTTCGAGCTGATGCTTAAAAAATGTTGTGCAGTGTATTTATAAAAATGAAGTGGCCAGATTTGGTCAGATTTAGGAAAAGGATTAAAATGTGCCTCTTCACAATATTAACTCATTAACAAATTACCTTCAAGGGTACCCAGTTCATTTTAATACAGCTCCAGTTTGTGAGGAGTTTGGAGTGGGTCCAGTCTCACTGTTGGAGGCATCTTCTGAATCTCTGTGAATGCAACAGCTTTGAAAAACAGCAGAGTTTCAGTTTCAGCAGCGATCAAATCCTTATTGCAAAATGATTAAAACATTTAGTAATCATTAAAAAAACACAATATACTATATTAAGTGTTATATGTGCAAGTGAAAACATTGTATACTCGTTACTAGTAGCACACAATACAGTATAAAATCTGTTCAAATATTTTGGATTACACAAACGAATGGCATAAAAAAGACAAATCATAATAGAACTAATGATTATAAAACATTTCAATTGCAGTGTTTTGACATTAAGTTAAGAAGTTAAGAGTTCACAACTTAATGTGAATTCATAGTTTATGAATGGTGTTTTTTTTTTTTGTTTGTTTTTGTTTTTGTTGGCCTCAAGAATGCAGCCCAGGTTGAGAGTGCTCGGCCTGTCTGCACAGCGATCATGCCACCTGCGCAGTCGCTTGAATGGTAAACTGGACACTAATTGTATGCACATTTACGTATGTCATTATGTTTGTATTCTGCAAATTCGGAATACCCCTTAAAAGGGGTTGCACGCATTGTTTCTTTTTCAGCCTTGTTGTTTAGCAAATGAGCTGCACAAGTGTGGAATGTGTCCACGTGTGTAGAGAATGCATAGAAGCGTGTGCAGCTGTTCATGGATGTAGAAACCATGAACTGGCCTTTAGTAGCTAAGCTCTGGGAAAATGTTGACATTGCTAAGCAGAAGTCACAAGCAACAAGCAGATAGCTGCTATACTCAGGATGAAAGTACTGGGATGAACTCTCAGTTATAGTAACAGTTTTTGGTCATTTAGAGTCGTGTTGTCAGTAAACCTTGAAATCCTGCAGGATCCTTATTGTAGAAAACTGATGAATGTCCATGAAAAACAGTTTGCCTTGCTAATTTGTGCAGAAAAAGTAAATAAATTGAGGAAAAAGGCTTAATTGAATCTGATGATGGATGAAGGGTCCTCGCCAAAAGAATTCTAAACTTTGCAGACTGAGCTGAAAGTGTCCAAACTTTGTAAGAGTCATGTGATCTTCAGCTGGCTCTCCAGTGAAGCAGGATTAATAATCCTGTTGTATAATAAAATAATGCTCTCTCGGTCATGGCATAATTTGTTTGCCATTTCCCAAAGTTTTAAATGACTGTTTCTTGTGTTCAAGTGTGATGTTGACAGTCCTATTCCCAAATGTTTAAAATTGTGCTAATGAGAAAAATGGGCAGCAACTGGATCAGAAGGCAAACAGTTTGAGTCTTTTAATTCTGTAATACATAATTCTGTCATCAAACTTTCAGCACCAACTGGCACCAGCTTGGTCTGATCAGTCATGACACCAGAACGACAGCTATAATCATAGATAATTAATCAAGCTGTGAGGTCCATGATATAATACATATACAGCAAGAGATACAGGCATTCTCTCACAGCTCCTCGGGTCTGGATTCAATATACTGTCATTTAGCTGTGGGTCTGGAACAGATTCACATGAAGGGTTCAGGTCCTCCCCTCCACTCCCCTTCCCAGCCGTCTCTTGTCCTACTGGGTGTGGCTCTGCACCCTCACCCTGACCTTTACCGCCCGACTCTACCTCCCCGATGGCCACTGCACCCTCTGACACAACCTCCAAAAAGGCCATCATCTGGTTCTGCTTGCCCATCCCGCACCCTCCCTAAGGCCACAGGAAATAGCTGGAGAGATTGTGGGCCCGTTTCCCCAGGGGTGGAATTAACAGGTGCACCAGTGTTTGTTTCAACTTTTACCCATTACCACTGGATAATGGTAATAATAAACATGGCAAGGCCAGGTGGGGTGCTGGCTGTGGCAGTCTCCTTGTTCTTGGGTTTTCTGCTCTTCATGTGTTTCTGCCACGTCTCTGAAAAGGTTTCTTAAAGAGGGACCCCTGTCAACTAAACAGCACCAAAGAACTTCGAAATACTCGGGCTCTGGCTCTTTGGACTTCCGGATTAAAATAATGGGACCCTGTGGAGCTCTAAACCCAAAGTGCCATTTTAGTGGGTAAACATTTATTTTTTTTAGCTGGAAATGTCCATCATTTTTTATAGATGGGACAATAGATATCCATGTTTTTAATGGATAAACACGAGTCTCATTGTCTTCTTTTGCTTTGTTTTAGTGTTTTTTTGCAAACTTTACTATTTAAAGTTTACTCTAAACTATGTATTGCTTTAAGACATTTCTCTGATCCTTTTTCATGAATGATGTTGCATGAGGTTCCACTGGGTGATAAACTACAGTGATGTAAAATGATACGTCTGTTGGCGCCCGAGAGCTGTTGATGTTCTCTAGTTCTGGTTCTCCGACCCCTCTCGCTCTACTAATTGGTGGCCATTTTCCCCAGCTGCTATTATAGCAGGTAGATCTGCCATCTTGTTCTCATCTTACCCGGGACCCCCCCTTAAGTGAGTCATCAGATTGGGTAATAGGAGGAGAGAAGCAGTTTAATGGCATACAAGGTCGTCGAGGAGGGTCGAAGGTGGAGGGGGGTCAAATGTTGCCATAATCCCAGGCTCCAGGTTCAGCCCATAAATAAGAGCTCAGCAGCTGAGAAGGAGGGAGGGGATAATTGATTTGGTGGGAGGGGGCATATTTCACCTGAAGAGGAAGCAGAACTGACAACCATCCTGGTTTGTAGCCATTGTTGGATTAGCACCTGTGGTGTGGGAGTTGGTGGGATGGAGTAATATAGAAGAATTTCAGAGGTTAATTAGGTTGGGCAGTATAAAATAATTCCTTCAAGAGTTGCAACAGAGGACTGTGTCTTTCTGTCTTAACTGTGTAATTTTCATGGTTTAATGCAGACCTTCAAACTCAAGCCCCAGGTGCTGATTGTTTGCAGAAGGCAGAAGTAGAGTTTATTGGTAACGCTCCATTTCTTTTTACGTCAGCTAATATCTTTTCTGCTCCTAGTAACATGAGACTCTGTCTTGCTGGGAAAAATGGATAGATGAAGTTAAGTGACTGTGTGTGTGTGTTTGTGTGTGTGTGTGTGTGGTTTTTTTCTAAATAATAGAAGAAGAAAGTTTAGGTCTACTGAAGACCAGAGAATGAAAGGAGGGAAGGCGAGCTGCATAGCCAAACTCAAACTGTGCATGAGAAAAGGAGAGATGTTTGATTTGAACTTTGTGCACACTCAGTGCAGCCACGTTTTGCAATCAGGCCACTCCTTATGGACTGACATGTCGGTAACTGGACAGTTTATGTATCATTGCTTTTATTGCACAGCATTCATCACACAACATGATTCAATCTCAGCAATCGCTCTCAGACAACAAATGACGTACCGATAAGGCCTACATTCTTTTCATTGATAAACATGTTTTGATTGGCAGAACAATTTCACAGACAGGCTGAAACCTGCAGGATATCAGGAGCAAGCAAGTGAGTGACTGTTTCCTGTATAGACAGGAAGTGAGGGCTTTTATGAGGGCAGTGCATTGATTTCCTTGCATACCAGGTTTGGGAGTGCAGAGAAAAGAGCCACTTCCTCTTGAGAAGAATGCCATGCCAGCTATCTAACTCTGAACAATCTTGTTAGTGTGAGAGGTTATAAAAAATCTTTGGACTGTTGCCTTCTGAGCTGCTTTTTTTATCGACCTGCACCTTGAGATAGGACAGGCCGTGGGGTGAGTTGAGTATGAGGTGCTGTGACTGCATTCTGTTTTTATGTGGTCTGTTTTTGCTGCATTTACAAAAATGCATTGCATGCTTTATTGATTTAAAGTGTGAAATTGCAGCTAGCTGTTGATGAAAGGGGCCTATGCTAGTCTAAAATGTGCAGCAGAAGTAGAAGTACAGGAGGAATCGACGGTACTGAACATGCCGATCATGACACTTCTCGGGAAGTGCCTGTCAGGATATGGTGTAAGTTATAGTGTAGAATCTCAGAATGGCTTGCGGTTAAGACATACCTACAATGTAGATTTACCACAATAATCATAATTCCATTGTAACACTTGAACCCGTTCTTGACCTTGAAAGGGAAGGGAGACAAATTGAACTCAGGTAAGGTTTTTATCCATCCAGCGATCTATCCATTTTCTATTTTTTTTTTCTAGTATGGGACTGTTCCTGAAACTTTTGAAATCACACATTGTACGGTTCAGAGCAAGAATCATGTCAGCGAGGGTTCAGACTGCAGCTTAGTCACGTGCTTCATGTAGACTTTGAATAGTTCCCAGAAGGGCCTCAGCAGGCAGTTGAAATGTGTGAATATAGAGAAACAGGACTCTAGTTTTCAGAAGTCCGTAAATGCATTGATCTACCATAGTTTTTATACCACAGTGAAGTGTATGCAGTTAAATCTTTTCAAATATGTTTATAAGTAAAATTTTCAGTGATTAGTGTTAACAGGAAATGTTAATAGGCGTTACTGTACCTGTCTTCTTGACATAGTTCAAGCTTATATTACCATAGTCTTAGTTTGTTTTATTGCTTTTTTTAGCATTGTATGCTAACCAATAGCAGTAATATTTCGAAGTGAACTGTAATCATGTAACTCAGACTGAAAGTATTCGTAATGATAAATTTATTTTAAAACTTTCAAAAAGAATATAATGAATCTGACAGGTGAATCAGTGATGATAGCTGACAGCCTAACAGTTCAGTGCACTGCCATGAAGATAAGTGGTGTTTTTTAGGAACTGCATTGCTCACTTCATAATAATATTTGGTCCACTTTTTGTCTGACTGTAATTTTTCTGCGTTGCATATACAGAAACCTGCAAGTCAACTTGAACACATTAACACATCACATCTACACAGTGCAGGTTGCATTAAAACACATATTACTGTACTTTTCACAGGCATTATGAGACACTTCTTATTGTAAGACACCTAATTTAAAAGAGTAATCTCACTATAACTATGTATTAAAATAACAACAAATATGCAAATGAATCATATTAAACCACTGGTCCAGACTTGAGTGTAACCGAGTGGTCAACAACATGAATGAAGCTCTTTGCTTCATGGGCAACCACCAATAAACAAAACACACAATAAAAGCTGTGTAAACGACAGTCATAACGTTGGCCTTAAATAATGGAACACATAGAATTAAATCAGCAGTGAATCAGGAAGAAAATAAAAGACCACAACAAAAGGTCACATTGCATTAACAACTGCTGGCTGGCTATTATAACACTTCAGAGTTCCTACTAGTGCTGTGAATGCAAATGGGAACTAAGGCTTGGAAGGTATTAGGTCTACCCCGAGGTAGTCCGCAGAACTGTTTGGATTGGAAATGGCTCCTAATGTCCCCACGAGCCCCCGTGTTGTTTCAGAATGCGCTGGATGCTTCAAACTGTTGAGTGGTGGTTTGTAGCTACACCCCGCCTGAAAACATACCAGACAGTAGGTTAGTTGAGTGTGCTTAGTTACAGTTCGAGATGAAGAAATCAAAGTAGCATTCCACTACATTAGTACGTTGTGTACTAAGTTTGTTCCCTTGAGGCATCTTTCATTCTTCCTTTCCTCCTTTTTGGCCCTCCCTGCTCTCTTTACCTCATAGCCTTCTCTCAACTCCCTTACCCTTGTATCGCCAGTGTTTCTTAACACCTCACATCTTCTCCTCCCTCCCTTCTTCCTTTCCATCCTACTCTCTCTCACCACCTTATCTGCCTACATCTTTGTCTCTCCACCCATGGTTCAGGGCTCGAACCCATGTCCTCCTCCTCCTCTTCTTCCCTGACAGCTTCTCTGTGTTAGCCGGTGGTCTCTTGGAAGGTCCCAGAAGAATTAATGCATTCTCCTCCTTAATATTCAGCGTGCTGGAATAGATGTCTGACGCAGTTCTCTCAATTACCTCAGGGAATGAGCAAGGCCAAAATAAGAAGAAAGGATGGCCACCCCCAGCACAGACACATAAACACACACCATATGTATTCATACTGTATGTGCAAATCACATTTAACTAAATTAAGCACTATCTGCGTCATTTGCTCTGTTTTTTTTCGACACGTTCTAAAAAAATCACTCAAGAAAATCACTCAGTATGTGGCGATTGGCTGTTTTCATTTTGTATGCTCTCCACAGTCCCCCTCCCTGCATCCCTGCAGGTCAGGGGTGAGGAGTCAGAGGTGAAAGACGAGGTTGTCGGCCGCTTCTCCTGGAGGAGAGGAGCTAGTGTTTGAGCTCCCCTTCCAGCTTTTCAGTTTAGTCTGAGAAGAGGGGATCCTCCTCCTCCTCCTCCTCCTGTCCTGCACATCTGGCTGCCCCCAGAGTGCTCATTTGGAGGGAAAACAAGAATGTTTTTATTTCCCAAGAGAGAAGAAGAACTTCAGAGTTAAAACACAGAGAGGCATCCCGGGCCCTCACACAGCCTGCTGCTAGGTTATGATGGTGAGGAGTTTCTCCTCTCTGTCTCATACTGTCCCTGTTCTCTCCCCTCAGCGTCTCGTCTTTCTTTGTATTCATGCGTTTATTTTTTCTAATTTTTCATATGAAAGTCATCCCATTTCCTTAAATACTTCCTCTTAATATATTGCAATTTCTGATGAGAAGGTTTCTTATTAAATCACAGTAGTAGGAGTTGTAGCCACTAGTTCATTAGGGAATTTAATGGGCCTTATCTAGCAGCTTTCCTTAACCCAAACCTGATGGGAACCTGGGGCAAAGGTAGGTGGTTATGGGGAGGATTGCATGTGTATCATTTAAAGTGATTTTAAAATGGCAAAAACTTAGGAGAGCTTGCCATTTTATTTGCGTCCAAATATTTAAATACAACTTTGTTAGTGCCCACCCATTCCCTTCCTGTACCTGGAATTATATGTTGTTTTTCTCTTTTTTTTTCTTTCTTTTTGTTTCCAAAACATTCAGACGACAAAAAGCAGAACCCACAAATTCCATTACTGGGTGTTCAGATCCCATCATGAGAAAAATCCCTTTTATTTTAGACGCCGTTTAATAACTGTTAACCTTTGCTTATTTTGTTAAATAAAAGTTAATTTTTTTTGAAAAACAAATGTTTTTATTTGCTGTGTGCGACATGGTGGTGTGGTTAACACTGTCACTTCACAGCAAGAAGGTTCTGTGTTAGTTGACTGAAGCTGTATTTGCATGGGTTTTCTCCAGCTTCCTCCCATAGACCAAATGCATGCATGTTAAGTTAATTGGTGAATGTAAATTGGCTGTCGCTGGTTGTCTGTCTGTGTTAGCCATGTGATAGATTGCTAACCTGTCCGGGGTGTACCTCAGTCTTGCCCTGTGACAGCTGGGGTAAGCGGAAGAGGATAAATGGGTGGTTGGATGGATGGATTTTTATTTGCTATATTGGCAATATCAAAACATTTCAAATCATATCTGGGCTAGGTTTAGTTGTGTAGGCAATGCAGTACATTCTGTCAAATTTGGTTACAAAATGTATTTTCTAGTTTTGTTTGTAGTATTTTAAAATGACCAAAAATGGCTTTAAATTTTGGGGGTTTTTTGGGGGTTTTTTTGTATTGTGCGATGTTGACATTGACAGAAAGAAATCTTTTGTTGTTTCGGTTTCAGACTGTAGCCAAATGCAATAAGAACCCAATTTCTTGAATTTACAAGCAGCTCACAACCTGTCTTCCCCCCGCAGAAACATGTTAGTCTGCACAACCTCTCTCTGATGAGCTTAACACACATGCATACGCACACACTTGCACACTCACGCACGCACAGCTGTGCTCTATTACACCAACGTACAGTAGCCATGTCTCCACCCCTCGCCTCCAGCCCTCTCTGTAACTGTTATTGGAAATGTAGCACAGCTAGGGGAGCAAGCTCATGGTGGATTTATTTGACACAGGTGCACACTTATGTACGCGTGCACAAAGACACACACACACACATTAGGAGGCACGCGAGTGGACCAGCCAGCAAAGACTGGATCTAATGTCAGCCACTTAATGTCTACACCGCTCACGAGTCACAACACACTTCAAACTCTCTCTCACACACACACACACACACACACACACACACACACACTCATATATGTGTCTGAAATGCTTAGAGCAGTAAACCACACCAGGCTAAAAGTATCGCCAAGCGCCTCTTCTTTCTGCTGCCTGCATAACCTCATCTGATTCTGATTTTTGACTTTGGAGATTGAACACGACAAAAATGTCTTTAATTTTAAGTCAATATATTTTCCTCTTTGCCCCCGATGTCTAGATCGCTCCTTTTGTTCTGGGAATATGCCAGGCATTTCCTCCTTATGCTATCCCGGTTTTCCAATAAGAGGGATGCCAGAAGTATGCGCAGGCTGGGCTGGGCTTTCTTTCTGGAGTTCTGTGATGGCCTAACGGAGGCAGGAATACCAGGGATACAGTTTCCTTCTGGAAAACACACAAAGACATTCCAAGGAGAAACAGCTCAAGTGCCTACACGGCAATGATGTCTGCTTAAAACTCTAGCCACGTAGACTAAACTACAGCACCTGTAGACCTTGCTGGTCTTAGCAGCAAATGTATCAGTTAAGATACATTGGTATTTTTCATCAATTTGACCTGAATTATTTAGTTTCCACACAAGGCCTAGATGTAGATTGGAAGAAGCCAATTAAACAAGAGCTAAAGCTTATTACACCTAGTCATTCATTTATTGAGGAAAACTATCCAATCTTATATATCCCTAATATATAGGAACCTCAGTTTTTAGTCACTGGTGTGATGCCCTTGTGCAGCATTAACAACGACTGAACATTATCAGTAAATGTTGATCTGCTCTCCACCTCAGCCCGGATTTTAGTCCATCCCGCTGCTCAGAAAAGCTTCAACTCTGGGATCTTAGTTTGTTCCCTCACATGATCTGCACACTTCAGCTCTTTCCATAACATTTCTACTAGATTAAGTGTGGGACTTTTGCTGCTCTAAAGAATTATGTATACTTTTTGTTAACTTTTCTTTGTTAGAGCAACTTGTGTTCTTTGTGTTGTTCTGCTGCAAGACACACTGTCTCTTTAGATTTGGTTCATGGACAGATGTCCTGACATTTTGCTTTAAAGTTTTAGTGGTATTATGCAAAATCATTTCAAGCTTTACTGAAGTCATCAAAAATTTGTTTTTGTTTTTATACATTTTGACAAATGTGTTTAGATGATCAAACTTTGATCAGCCCACTCTATACTCTACACTCTATAAGGCAATGCAGGATGCTGAGTTTTAGGATGACTGATGAGACGCTGCTTCTTTGGGAGTATTTCCCAGCATGCACTGTGCCTCCAGATCCCGCCCGCCCACCTGGAGAGCGGGAGGACTTTCTGGAAGAGGTGATTAACAACACAGAATATCTCTTCAAATCTTGAGAGAAGGAATACAAAGAGACCATTATACAAACTCAGCTGGAACTTCCCACAGCTAAGAGCAACATAAGCTTTCAGAAATGTACAAGCACCACTTTAGTCTATAGATTCCTACATCAAAAAAAAAAAAAATCAGATTTAAATAGTTTTGAATATTATTTCTTCTTCTAGGCTGCCTGCTTATAACAGAAGAACCTTGCATGTTTTATACATCTTGATTTCAGGGTATCAGACATAATTTGGATCTCAGCCTGAAATGTTATAGACCCTTGACCCAAAAAGACTGCCCCTGTACACTGCCATGTGGTAATGTAGTGTTGGACACATGTATCTCGTCAGCCCATCCTTTCTGATGTTCCTCCCATTATATTGAAAGAGCAGAGGGCAGGGAGGCTCCCTGTGTGACACATGGCACTGATTTAGCTGTTAGTGTTGATCTCTTCTTTAATGAACAGGCAGGTTGTAGTGGGGGTGTCACAGAGGAGAGGCTATGTTGCTTGAGGTTGTTTGAGAGTCTGCATGTGGATGTGAGAACAGGAACTGTGGACAAAGAATGTATACTGTGTGTATATATATATATATATATATATATATTTCAAATAAAGCAGCAGCAGAGAATTGTAAAAATTTAGAGGTGAGCTGCACCCGTACGGCAGGCAAACCTGCCTAAGCTCCAGTCTATGGATGTTTACATAGATGCTGCCTTTACTTCTAAAGTTGGTTTAAAACTAAAAGTCATCCAAAATTTAATCTTTCCAGGCTATTAAAAGACTTGAATTGAACCTCCATTCATTTAAATTGTCCACCCGTTCATGCATACGTACACGTATATAATGAGATATCCATGAGATAAATGGTACTTAGCCGTTGAGGCTAAAATTTAGTTACATTTCTTCAAAAGTGTAGACTTCCAGCTGCTGTTTCCAAAATGCAAACATGGATCAATTTTTAAGTTAAACATTTAACTTACATTTTGTGGGCTTGTGGAATAGCCAGAAGCCAGACAATGACCTTGAATCAAACTTGAACCATTCTTTATAACAGGAAGGTTCCAGGTTTGAATGTGGTGGTCACCTGAAAGGTTTATAGAGGTGTGGAGGAAGAACAGGGTCCTTTCATTTTTGAACCCAATTTGGACAATAATGAACATCTGTTTATAGAGGGAACAGCCAGGACTCTATTATTTAATGTCCAGTCAATACATTTTCAATATCTTTTAGACATTTCACAGAGATCTTACAGAGTGGGTTTGATATCCGTTACAGAAGCTTCTGTGCAAAAGTTTTGAGTCACCTCTCATTTCTTTATAAAACACTATATACAGCAAACAAACCGTATCTGAAAGTCATGTCCTTCAGAAGTAGGATTAGCTGAGTGTCTACAGCCATCTGTAAAACATGGAGGCTCTGTCAATGATTTGGGGCTGCATTACAGCCAGTGGTGTTGGAGAGCTTGTCAAATTGATGGAATTATGAACTCAGAAAAGTACTGTCAGATTTTGACCCACCATGCAATACCATCTGGAAAGCGTCTGACTGGCAACAGATTCATTCATAACAATGCTCCCAAATACACTGCCAGTGCAGTAAAAGCATATCTGCATAAAAATGTCACAATGAAACACTATCAATCATGGATTGGTCTCCCCAGAGCCCGGACCTCAGCATTATTGAAGCAGCGTGGGGTCATCTTGACAGAGAACAGAACAAAAGGCAGCCAACATCCAAAGAAGGGTTTTGAATGTCCTTTAAGATGCCTGGAGAACTATTCCTGAAGACTACTTTAAGACATGACAAGAAAGCTGCCTGAAGAATAAAGTTGGTCATACCGAATATTGACTTTGAAGCTTGTTAGAATTTTACAGACTCTGTTTTTGTCTTATAGACTGTATTTCCATGTATATTTGCATGTGTCTAAATAAATCACTGCACCCATTTTCTAGCAAAATATAAAGAAACAAGTGGTAGCTCAAGACTTTTGCACAGTGCTGTATTTCACCCACTGATGTATAAAGTTTTGTCACAAACACCTGACCTATTTGCAAGCACCTCCCTTTCCTCTGGCTTACGTGATGAGCCGGTCATCCGTTTATCCCAGGATCCCATCACCTTGCATGGCCTCTCTGTTGCCACGGGTACGTGAATGTGTGTGTGAATAAGAAACACATTATGAAGCACTTTGTAGAGCCGCCAATGTTAGGTGATCAAAGTGCACACCATTTACTGTTGACAATAAACGTTTGTCTAGTTTTGCTTTTAGTGTCAGATAGCAAAAGTTAAGATGTTAACACTTCTGCTTTTATCAAATTTTGGAGTTCAAAGGACTAACTGTAAGCTAACTTTTAATTTAATGGAATACACCGTGCCATTATCCTATTACTGACTCACAGGGACACTAGCTTATTTGTTTTTAGAAATCAGTAAAAATCTTAAAACCCGTAAAACTCAGGACCAGATCCACAAAAGAAAGACGGTCCCAGTGTGTCAGAACTGAATCTTTGGAATGTGGGAATCGCTGTGCATATAAGCAAAGATGATGATGTAACGTGATTTAAAAATACCAATAATTATGGAGCTGTCTAAGCTGTCATAAGGATCCTATGCCAAGGACAAGAACCACAACTGTAGAGTCAATAACAGAGAATTTTAAAATTATTTTTCAATAAATTCTTTCTGACATTGTCAGTCATAATATTTTCGCCTGTAGTGTCATTATGCAGTTGCATTCAGAATTGTTTAGCCTTTTATCAAGAAAACAACCATTCATCTAGCTGTTATTTGTAACCACACCTGTAAGATGTCATGACCACAGGTGTTTCTCAGTTCTTTTCATGCTGTGTGTTTATTAGATTGTTATCTGTAGATGCCAGTTTTGCATCATTCTTTCCAAACAGCTCTGTGGGTGCGCATTGGAGTAAGAGAAAGAGAGCGACTTATAGCAGATCCTTATCAGCAGGTCTAATCACTACCATGTGCTTTATGGCCACTTGCCTTATTTATTGGGGCTGTTGGAATCCCAGCAATTAGTCTCTCTTAAATTTCACACATGGCCCTTGTGTTCGTCACATAAACTGTCCCACTGAAGGAAGACCTGGTCTAGTTCTGGGCTCTCAGCTTGTCTCTTTTACAGTGTCTGGAGGCTTTTACTACCCCTGAGCTCAACTCACTCACTCCGGTGGTCCACAAGCCTGGGAAACAGTTTCTCTACTCAGACATACAAGCTGAGGGGGGAAAAAAACGTTACTTGAGATCATATTTCTTTTGTTCAAAAAGATCTCCTTTCATTTTTATTTTGGTAGAAGGCAAAGCTGCAGATTTTGAGTTTCTGTTTAATTTGGCGTAGATTATTATTTTGTCTAATTGGCTTTTAACGAGATTTTGACTCAAGTATGTTAAGAAGAAGTCTGGTTTTGTACCACCCACCCGCAAGGTCCACTCAAGGTTAACCCATGCAGATCTGCATCTTTGCTTTCCTATTCTCCTTCCACTTCTCTCTTTTTAAAGCTTCTTTAAGATGTATAGCTTCTAATATAATTATATATTGCCCAAGTGCATTTACACTGATTTAGTTGTTAATTTAATTTGCACTACATTTAATATACTGATAGCTGCAAATTAACACTATGTGCGGAACATGTGATCAGTTTTTCAAATATAAGATTAAACTACTTAATAAAGTATACTTAAACTATAGTTGACAGGGGCTAGTTTCCAATATAAGTACTAGCTTTTGCTGATAATACTGTAGTGTGCTTGTATTTAAATATTTTTGGCTACTACAGACGTGCAATTTCTCATAAACAAAAGATATATAAAATATAAAATATATTATCAAATAAGCAGGTGTTGTGCAAACTTTAGCATCTTTGTTCCTATACAGTGATCAGCAAGAACATTAAAGGGATTTTCACAGAAATTGATGCTACTCTCACTACTGGGTTCAATGCACTGGCACAAATATCCATCCATCCATGGATCCATCCATTTTCTTCTGCTTATCCAGGGCCGGGTCACGGCGGCAGGAGCCTAAGCAGAGAAACCCAGATCTCGTTCACCCCAGCCACCTCCTCCAGCTCATCCAGGGGAACACCAAGGTGTTCCCAGGGTTAGCCAAGAGATATAATCTCTCCAGCATGTCCTGGGTTTGCCCCAGGGCCTCCTCCCAGTAGGACATGCCCGGAATACCTCACCCAAGGAGTGCTCAGGAGGCATCCTAGTCAGATGCCCGAACCACCTCAACTGGCTCCTTTTGATGTGGCGGAGTAGCAGCTCTACTCTGAGCACCTATTGAATGATTGCACTCTTCACCCGATCTCTGAGGGAGAGGGCAGCCACTCTTGGGATGAATCTCATTTCCACAGTTTGTATCCGCCATCTCCTTGTTTTGGTCACTACCCAAAGCTTGTGTCCATAGATGAGGGCAGGGACGTAGACTGACCGCTAAATCGACAGCTTTGCTTTTACGCTCAGCTCTCTCTTTAACGCAACAGACCGGTGCAGCATCCACATAACTGTAGTTGCAGTCCCAATCCATCTGTCAATCTCCCACTACCTTCACTCATGACCAAGATCCTGAGATACTTAAACTCCTCCACTTGGGGCAGCAACTTGTTCCTGACCCAAAGTGGGCACTCCACCCTTTTCTGGCTGAGGACCATTTTTCTTACCTTCCAATTTTCTTACCTTCCATTTCACATTCAGCTGTGAACCATTCCAGTGTGAGTTGGAGGCCACCACCAGATGAGGCAAACAGAACTAAAAGCAAAGATGAGATTCTAAGGCCACCAAGGCAGAAGCTTTCTGCCACTTGGCTAAGCCTAAAAATTCTGTCCATAAAAATTATGAGCAGAATCAGTGACAAAAGGGTGTCCAACACTCACCTGAAACAAGTCCAACTCATTGCTAGTATTGCGAACCAAGCTCTCGCTGCAGTTGAACAGGGACTGAATGGCTCATAAAAACAGGCCAGACACCCTATACTCCTACAGCATCCCCCACAGGATACCCCGAGGTCACTGTCAGATTTCTTGTCCAGGTCCACAAAACGCATGCAGACTGGATCAGCAAACTCCCATGTACACTCGAATATCCTTGAGAGGATAAAGAGCTGGTTCTGTTCCGTGACCAGGATGAAAGCCATGTTGTTCCTCTTGAATCTGAAGTTTGAATAGCGGATGAACTCTCCTTTCCAGCATCCTGGCTTAGATCATCCTGGGGTTGCTGAGGTGTGTGAGCCCCCAATAGTTGGAGCACACCCTCCAGTCCCCCTTCTTAAAGATGGGAACCACCAACCCAATCTGCCAATCCAATGGCACCGCCTGAGATCTCCACGCAATGTTGCAGAAGCATGTCAACCAAGACAGCTCTACAACATCCATTGCCTTCAGGAGCTCAGGGCGAATCTCAAACACCGCAGGGGCTTTGCCACCACGGAGTTGTTTAACTACCTCAGTGACCTCACCCCCAGTGGTGGGCCAGTCGTCCCCCTTACTGCCAGGCTGTGCTTCCTCTACAGAAGATGTGTTGTGGGATTAACCCATAAGCATGCATGTTAAGGAAGTTATCTTGAAAAAGTTTGTATTTTAAAATATTTTTGAAATTCTGTATATATTGGCCAAAAGGTGCAAGGAAGTGATCCTCTCATACACTGGTGAAAACTCAGACGTACAGGCAGCAAGCCAATAGGATACAAGGATACCCACCCCAGCCTGCGGCCTTTCACCAAGGGCAGCTCCAGACTGGAACAGAGTCTAGTCCCTCTCCAAGAGACTGGCTCCAGAGCCCAAGCCGTGCTTTGAGGTGAGCCTGACTATATCTATCTCTCAACATCATGCACTAGCTCAGGCTCCTTCCCCGCCAGAAAGGTGACGTTCCATGTCCCAGTAGCCGGGGATCAGTCCACCAGGGCCTCCGCTCTTGGCTGCCCCCTGACACACATTGCACCCAACCCATGTGATGCCGCCTGCGAGTGGTGGGCCTACAGGAGGGATGTCTCCATGTTAAAACTGCCCATATGGCTAAGGCCCGGCCATTCAAAACAGAAAATTAATAAAATGTATACATACTGTACCTTATCTTCTCTTTCCCATAATTAAGAAGCTTATAGCTGCAATGATTGATGACTTGTGATTAGCATGTTGTTAGTCAATGAACGTGTGGTTTTACAATCAGCTCCACCCCCTTGCTCATTACATCCAGTTTCCAAATGCCAAGATGTTGAGATCAAAAATGCTCATCTTGTAACATGACTTCACAAACCAGTGGGTGGCGTCATAGTAGCTACATCTACCTTTTATACTGTCTGTGCTATTCAAGCACACCTGACATGTCTAGTGAATGGAATCCTATTTCCAAGAAGGGACTTTCCTCTTGAGCTCTTAATTCAAACTTGTGTGCTATTCAGTTAATTTAAGCATACAGCATCAAGTTTTCCTTCATTTCTACCTTCTGTGCCTCCTGCCAGCTGGATTCCTCATTCCTACTGGCTGCATGGGCATTCACCACAGCACATGGCAGTCAGAGTTCAGCTAATTAAAAAAAAAAAAAGTTGAACATTACTGCTGAAACTAAAGCACAGCTTTTACTTATGGCGCGTTTCCATTTGGGACTGCTCGGGGCGGGTCGCGTCGAGTCGCGGCGGCTTGACGGCGTTTCCACTAGTAACGGTT
>JAVDPK010000126.1:261083-281094 GCA_034780415.1 Cichlasoma orientale | reverse complement strand
TTGAGCTGCATACTACTGCCGGCGCCTATATCGACTCCACCCACACTGTGGTGGTCCTCAATTGTAATGGAAACACAACACGCCCGTAGCGAATAGCTGCGAAGCGACGCGGCCCGCTCCGACCCGTTCCAAATGGAAATGCGCCTTTGGTGAACAGTCTGAAGATGAATGGTCTGTTTCCAGTTTACCACCTAATGAATAGCTGGTGATAATAGCTGGTTTTGCAGACAACGGGTATCCTCTGGGCAATCTGCTAGCAACCAGAGGTTTTCAGCACAGCACCATATACCTGTTTATGACCAATTTCACCTAGTGACAGCCCACAACTTCCAGCAACCATTCACTTTGTCTTCATTGCACGGTCGTGCTTCTACTTGAAAAGGACCAGTTGCCAACTGGTTTCTAGGCTTGTGTGTGTGGGGCCTTAAATTTAATCTAAAGCGCTATTAAAAAGCTCTTAAAAATGTTATGTATATGTTTCTTGTATAGATACCCTGGGCTGAATAAAGCAAATGAAAAGACATTATCTTTTAGAATGTAAAGTAATGCATTGTATGTCATTCACTGGGGGATATAGTTTTCAACAGCTAATTTATCATCTCACCTGTAACAAGTAATATCACACTAACCCATATAGTGTCCACATTATGCTTTAAATGGCACACTGACCTTGGGTTTTTGTAAAAATATCAGACATAATCCAGTTCTATAGGGATTAGGAGAAATGTTCACAGTTTCAACATGGAGGCATCCCAACATGTTTTATGTGCTTCAACAGATTATTTGAGGTTTTGAGAGTTTACTTTACATGACAGCGAGATCCTGATTGTGAAGGTAATTTATGGTGCCAATCATAGGTTTCAGTAGAAAGGTTGATTTACAGTAGGAAAGAGAAACTGATGAATAATGACTGTAACATTGGCTTTTTCACATGCCTTTGTGTATACTGTAATAAACTTGGTACAGTACACACAGATGATGAGCGATCTATTTGTCAGAGTTTGCTAAGAAGCACTGTTGTTGTTGCATTAGTGCCTCAAGCTGCCGCTTTCCTCTGAGTATAAACTGTTATCTAATCAAAACAAAGGATTCTTTGAATATTTAGATTCAGGGAAACACCCTCAGGCAATTGTGTGTGTGATAGGAAGGCAAATATTTCCCACTAAGTCTGCGTGAGTGTGCCTGGGGGAAATTCAAAACACTGCCATTTGCTCTGTATCGTGCTCCCTCCCAACTGTCATATCATACAGAAAGTGCTTTTGTTTCTTGTGAAATTTGAGTCTGTTTGTGTGCACAATTAGGTGCACTTCAGTTTGTGTGTGGATGTTGGGTTTTTTTAATGAGTTGAGGTTTTTGTACAATAGTGTGCAGTGTCGAGACACAAGGATTGTGTTTTGTGTTGGGGAAGAGAAAGTGAATGCGAATGACAGATTTTTTTTTTTCCTATCATACATACCTCTGATCACACTGGGGCCATTGTTCAGAGGCTCGTTGCAGAGAGGAATTGTTTAACCCTGTTTTACTCCATAGTTGGATTGACTTTGTAGTTTGGTCAACTGTAATTTTTAATGTGTGTCCATGTTTATAAGCTATGTGTGTGTGTGCAGGTGCACATTTTCATTACTTAGAATGTTTATGCATGCTCATACAACTAAAAATGTGGAAATCCCTGCCTGTGAATGCCAAGGCCAGCGGCAACGGATGAAATATTAAGTGGTTCCACTGATTTATGCTGCATTACAAAGAATTTGACAGAATTTCTACTTGACCGTGACGAGGAAACAATGAGGTTTCTGGATAAGATTTACTTGTATACGCCTGCCCTCATGCACTGAAGACCTGACCACCCACGTTTACTGCCCAGCAGCTCACCTTTCTTTTGAGTGTGTTACACTGAATTTAAAATCAAGCCTTTAAATAGTTTGAACCTGCTCCCTAACCTAAACCACTGCCCTCATCAGGACTTTCCCTTAGAACAGTCCCGACTGCCTCTGGCTCCAAAATTCTCCTCACTCTTTAAAATATCAGCTCGAGTGTTTTCCATGCAAGTGTAGAGCAGAAATCAATTCTAAAACACTTTGAAGGACCAGCAAGAGTTGGTGCTCTGTGTGATGAGAGGGATGTAAAACATATGGCAATTTAACACCCATTCTTATTTTCACAAAATCTACATAAATATGCTTGTTTAAGTAGGAGTGCTCCCAGTATTTAAATAGTTTTTTCTTTTGAGGTGATCTTTGAAACCGCTAGATGTAGACTTTAAAAATGGGAAAACTCCAAGAATCCCTTTATCCTCATGGTGTGGTCATCTTTAACCTTTTTTAAATTTTTTTTAATTTATTTTTAAAAGCCTGCATTTCATATATAAAGTCACACAAGGGAAATCAGTAGTTGGAGACCGTGACACAACCACAATTATTGAAACCGTTTGCAACGAACTTGTGATCTTGCTGCCTTTGAAATGGTTGCTTTGAAGATGGGAACAGGTCTCTCAGTCATTTGCCGTCTTCAAAGCAACTCTGGTGTATCGAGACGGTGATAAAGAAGCAATAAGGCGGCGTCAATCTGCTATCAGTTTGCAATTGAAACGGGTCAAACTGGCAATTACATGGAACCTGTTTACGATAATATAAAAATAACTGATGAATTGGCAAAAATTGCAAATCTGTTGCTATTTACATATACAGAAATTCACTTTAACTACTTGAGAACCTCATAGATTTGAAAAAGACATTCTTTCACAAGGAGCGAAGTAGTTGCTGGAGGATTGCAATGAAACTGCGAAATAACATAGCCACTCAACAACACTTTTATATAGGAATGTAACCAGAATATAACAAGTTGGTCACAGTAGTGCCCAGCTAAAGGGTTGCCTACACTGGCTATATGAATTGCATATCAGTATTCTGCATTTAATAGTAATTTGAGTAATTTAATTCAGCAAAATAAAACATATTCCAAAAAAGAGGATGACCATGTAAATGTCTTGAAGTTTTAATTGGTACTTTGGGGGGTGGGGTGGGGGGTGCAACAGATTTTTGCTTTTTGGGCAATACAGTTTATTTGGACCTGCCGATATGTAGGCATAGACTGGTTGCTTCCTCTTTGTGTTTCCAAATCTATTCGCCTCACTGCTTTGTAAGCTAGTTACAAAAGATCAAAGTTTGTATTATAAATGTAAGCAGTGTAATTCCTTTACTTTCAGACCTCAGCTCAATTCCTCTTTCTCTGTGGAGGAAGTGGGCTGTCCTCTGAGATGAAGTCTTCCTGTAGTGACTCCCACTGCCGCTCCACAGGAAGGGTTGGAGCAGGAGTGTAAGAGCAGGATTAGTGTACCCTCAGGCACCATCACTGGGATGGACTAGGACAGAAATGTTGATCTCCAACCTTGATGTTGAAATAAAATGCAAAATTGACTTTTATTGGAAAAGGTCTACTGAGCCACAGTCCAGTTCTTGTTCACTTTATCCCAGATGAGATGCTTCTGATGTTGTCTTTGGTCCATGAGTGGCTTCATATTAGGAATGCGGCAGTTGTTGCAGAAGACTTCTGTGCCTGGCGGTTCTTGATGCACTCGATCCCAAGTTCTTTGCTGACAGTCCTCTCGGGGCTGCGGTCATTCCTGTTGCCTGTACACCTTTTCCTGCCACACTTTTCCCGTCCAGGCAGCTTCCTATTATTATGCTTTGATTTTCAGCAATGACTTTCAGTAGCTTTCCCTCTTTGACAGTTGTTCAGATCATCATCTGAACAACTGTCAAGTCAGTACTCTTTCCCATGATTGTGGTTGTGTGTACTGAAATAGGTCGAGAGATGCACATTATATAAACTGTTTGAATGGGAATTTACTCAAACTGAAGTGAAATATTCTAATAATTTGAGATATTGAAGTTCTTTTCATGAGTTGTGAGCCATAATTATCAAAATTAAAGCAACAAAGGCTTGAAATATTTCACTTACTTGTGTAATAAATATAGAATATATGAAACTTTTTCACAATGATATATATATAATATTATACAGTGCTGTTTGCCCCTTTCTGATTTCTTATATTTTGCATGTTTTGTCACATATGTTTCAAATTGTCAAACAAATTTTAAAATCAAAGAACGTGAGTTAATAGAAAGTGCAGTTTTTAAATGATGAGGAAAAATAACTATCCAAACCTACCTGGGCCTGTGTGAAAAAGTGAAACCTAATAACTGCAATGTAGCATTTGCGATAACTGGCAGTGAGTCTTTCACATTGCAGTCAAGGAATTTTGGCCCACTCTTCTTTGCAGAATTGTTTTATTTCAGCCACAGTGGAGGGTTTTCAGGCATGAATGGCCTGTTTCAGGTCATGACAAAGCATCTCAATTGAATTGAAGTCTGGACTTTGACTAGGCCGCTCCAAAACCTAAATTTTGTTTTTGTTAGTTTAATTTTCTTTTTCTTTTCTTTTTTTTTTTTGTTGTTGAGCCATTCAGAGGTGGACTTCCTGGACATCCAATCATTGTCCTGCTACATATCCCAAATGTGCTTGAGCTTCAGGGCATGAACTGATGGCAGAACATTCCCCTTCAGGATTTTCTGGTAGAGAGCAGAATTCATGGTTCCGTCAATTACAGCAAGTCGTCCAGATCCTAAAGCGGCAAAGCAGCCCCGGACCGTCACACTTCCACCACCATGTTGGGCTGTTGGCATGATGTTCTTTTTATGAAATGCTGTGTTAGTTTTATGCCAGATGTGACGGGACTCAAACCTTCCAAAAAGTTCAACTTTTGTCTCGTCAGTTCACGGAATATTTTCCCAAAAGTCTTGCTGATGATCAGTGTTGTTTTTGCCAATGTAAGACGAGCCTTTGTGTTCTCTTTGGTCAGCAGTGGTTTACACCTTGGAACTCTCCCATAGATGCCATTTTTGCCCTGTCCCTTTCTTATTGTTCAGTCATGAACCTGGATGAGTCATCAATGCAATCTTGGAGTAATTTTGGTAGGCCGGCTGCTCCTGGGAAGGTTCACCACTGTTCCAAGTTTTCTCCATTTGTGGATAACGGCTCTCACTGTGGTTCACTGGAGTCCCAAAGCCTTAGAAATGTCTTTGTAACCCTTTCCAGACTGATAGATGTCACTGACTTTGTTCCTCAGCTGTTTCCTTAGATGGTGCTGCTTTTAGCCTAAATTTGTTTGACGATCTGAAACATGTAAGTGTGACAAATATGCAGAATATAAGAAATCAGGAAGGGGCCAAATACATTTTAACAGCACTGTGTATTAGGATTTTGGGTTTCCTCTGTGTATATATTCAGTGCAGTACTTTTGGTGTTGCCTTTAAGAATTTTCTGCTTATGAAATTAGCGTGAGTAAAATTCGAGCTGTTATCTTTACTGAAACTATTTCTGTGTAATCCATTTAGGGTTCTCTTTGTGGAAACTTTGGGAAATATGCTGTTTTTTATTTAAGTATCAATAAGCATGCAATAGCTTGTGCTTGAAGTCATGAAAACGTAGTATATTAAGCAAAGACATCAGCCTTTTGCTAACTGCAAAGTGCTGCCAAAAAGGGGACTAGCTTCAGTATTGGTTGAGATTTTACAGTAGTAGGCCCTCTTTAACAGCTATAGTTTTACTGTACATTTTGAACTTGTATTTCATAGCAAGAATATGCAAGGCTATAAGAAGCTCTCTTGAGAACCTTTGACACACAGATTGCCATATGTAAGGAATTTGCAAAGGTCAGCATGAACCACTGAATCTGACCAAACTTAACCGCTGCTTTATTATCCGTGTACCCCTCTGGGTGTCTGACTGTAGAACAATGTGGAACAACAACCACAAGACTGTGCAGTCTCTACTAAAAAGCTCCAATACAAACACAGCCTCTCTCTCCCTCTCTCTCTCTTCCCCCCAGCCCCTCCCTCTCTCTCGCTCTCCCATAGCCAGGGGTGAGGCATCTGTTTCCTATGCTCAGCATGTGGAGGCACTGCACACAATACAAACACACACACTACTGTTTACACTGCTCTTGTCTTATCTTACTCACTGGACACATTAGAGGAACATTTCAAAAGCACACACCTCTAATAAGTTCAAAGATTGTGTGTGTATGTCAGTACGAGGTTTTGCATGTGTGTAACTGGGGAGTGACCATGTGGTTTGTTTTGATGACACTGACTGTTAATCGTCTGTCCTTTTCAGTGTCATTTGGCTTTGGGTTTCTGTGTTAATGTCCTGATGTTATCACCTTAGTATCAACAGGGACGCCGCTCTCATCTGATCTGCTCTCCCTGCTGATAACTGGTGAGCGTGTGTGTGTGTGTGTGTGTGGGGATGAGATACTGTAGGAAGCAGTGGAATGATGTTTACTGTGCTCTGAGTTTGTGGGGATGGTTCAGTATTTGATGGCCATACGTGTGTTTTTGGTCTCCAAACTTTTGATAAAATTCAGTTTATAAGCAGGAGTTCCAGTCAAGAGAAAGTTGTAACAGGACTCTGTGCAGTACTGCGAAAAGCTAAGCACACAACATGATTCAGTGGCTTATAAAAAGTAATAATTTTCTGTTTTCTGTATGTTTTTGTTTCTTTACAGTGTTGCTTCAGTTCGCTGAGGTTTATGGGCATTCATTTATGCAAAGCTTTTCTAAGGTCCTGCCACAGCATTTCAATCAGGTTGTCTTGTTTCATGACTCTGTTTTGGCCAAACGTTGGTATACAGAGGAGTTCATGTTGGAATCAGTGACCGCAGGGTGCCCAGGTTCTGTGGCTGCAAAACAAGGTATGAGGTGTTTGTGCTGATATGCTGTGTTTGGTTTTCTCCAAATATGGTGCTGTGTGTTATGGCCAGACGGCTCCATTTTGGTCTGATCTGTCCAAAGGACATTGTTCCAGAAGTCTTGATGTTTGTTCAGATGCAATTTTGCAAAACTAAGCGCATATCAAATGTTTGAACAGAGAAAATGTTCCATTTTAAGAAAAATAGGGACTTAATGGAAGTAACACGTCTCAGAAAGTTGGCACAGGTCATTTTTACTGCTGTGTAGCTTCTTTTTTTAACAGTAGTCCGTTAACATCTGGGAACTGAGGAGACCGGTTGATATTTGGGAGGGCAATGTTGTCCTATTCTTGTCTGATGTAGGATTCTAGTCCTGGGTCGTCTTTGTCGTATTTTTGTTTCATCTGCTTTCAGTTGGTGAAAGGTCTGGACTGCAGGGAGGCCAGTTCAGCACCCGGATTCTTCTTCTGTGAAGTAACATTCTCTTGCTGAAATATGCGAGACCTCTCCTGAAAAAGACATCATCTGGACGGGATGGGAGCACATGCTGATCTAAAACCAATATAGCACTGACGGTTCCTTTTAAGATGTGGAAGCTGTCACTTCCATAGGCACTGATGCACCCCCATACCATCAGGGAATGCAGGCTTTTGAGCTGAAGCTGGATGCTTCTTCTTGTCTTCAGTCTGGAGGATGCGGCATCCATGATTTCCAAAAAAGAGTTTCAAATTTTGATTTGTTCTACGCCAGAACGGTTTTCCACTTTGCCTCAGTCCATTTTAAACGAGCTCTGGCCCGGAGAAGACGGCCATGTTTCTGGATCTTGTTCATATTTGGTTTCCTCTTTGCAGGATGGAGCTTTTACCTGCTTTTTTGGAAGGCATGGTGAACTGTGTTCACAGACAGTGACTTCTGGAAGTTTCTGTCTGCAGTGATTTCCATGACAGAATCATGCCTGTTTTTAATGCAGTGCCACTTGAGGGCCTGATGATCACAGACATCCAGTATTGATTTCTGGTTTTGTTCCTTGTCCACAGAGATTCGTCTAGATGTTTGGAATGTTTTGATGATATTGTCTACCATAGATGAGGAGATAATTAAAGTCCTCACAGTTTTACTTTGAGGAACATTGTTTCTGAGATTGTTCCAAAATATATAGATGCAGTTTTTCGTTTTGTTTTGTTTCTTTGCATGTTTTTTGTATGTTGTTGAACAGCCATCTTTACTTTTGAGAAGCTCTGCCTCTCTAAGATGCTCTTTTTATGCCCAATCATCTTACTGACCTGTTGCCAAATGTTCCTCCAGCCGTTTTACTTTTCCAGCCTTTGTTGCCCCATCCCAACTTTGAGATGTGCTTCTCCCATCAAATTCAAAATGAGCTTATATTTTTCATGAAATAGTTTTCTATGTTCTAAGTTTGTGACTTTCAGGTCATTGCATTCTGGTTTTACTGACACTGTCTCAACTGTTTTGGATTTGTTATTATACCATGATGATTTTTTTAACCTTACAATAGAATTCTTGTGCTTTATAATCTGTTTGTCAGCATGTGAAGCATCAAGAGGTACCATTAACATAGCATGTTTCTTTTGCTGGAGGGAGAAAACTGAGTTCACAGTGAAAATCCACACAGGCGTGAGTGCCCACCACCAAGCTGTTGTGCTACCGTTCAAAAGTAAAATTAAAATCCGTGCCAAATACAACACAGTTCCTCTCGGTTTTCATTCGTCTGTCAGCAAGTGTCATAAGAATATCCAGATGCGATCTCAACGAAACATCAAGTTTAACTGTGTGTCAGTTTTATTGCATTACATATTTCTATGAGATACTAATGTTCTGATGACGTTAGCCGGACGATGAGTCTGTCAGTAGCAGCAGGTGAAAGTAGATAGCTGATCTGAAAAATTCCCACAGGAAGCGGCGGTGTGTGCCACTGTGCTTCAGGAAATGGTGAATGTGTTTTTGTGTGTGCGTTTCAGGCCTCCTCCCCCTCCCTTCACTCCTGCTGGGGCAGTCAGATAACACTAATGAATCAACAAGCACTTAAAAGAGAGATAAAGAGCATGGAGGATGGAAGGGGATTTTATCTGTTTTTAAAATATTATGTCGTGCCCATTTTATGTTTTTCAAAAATGATGAATGTGCAGTTTCCCAGCTGTCCCCAAAGACCCCCCCCCCCCCAACAATCTTTCTCGATTTCTCTCTGTCACCCACTACCTTATCAGTGTTGCCTCAGTTCATGAAGATAAGGCAGATTACTCATGCAACAGAACAGATTTCCCTTCCAAAACCCCGGGTTACCTTCAGCGTTATTGTTTAATTATTATTCTTTCAATAGGTACATTCTCTATCCTGCAGTATTAGTATGGTGCCATTATTCTTAATCTGCAAAACTAAAATGTGCTCATAGTTACAGAAAGTGTCTGGTCATGGTTAAATCTAACTCTTGATCTTTGTACATGTCTGTCCATCACGACAAACTAACATCAGCATTGGACTTATGGCCCCGGTCACACGGGCCGAGAGACTGCTCAGCAACCTCCAGTGTATTCCCCATCAGTTGGCAGCTGGTTGCTGGGTGAGACTGGTTGTAAAGGGGTGCTGCACCAAAAACGTCCTTGCGATTGCTTTGGTCACTAGCAGACTGCCATAGTTTTCATAAGAACTGCCTTCAAAAAGCTCGTCAGATGATTAATGCCCTGCACACTCTCCCATATTGCCTAATCAGTCCAACATAGACAAGCCTCCCTGCCCACTTCACCAATACACAGAGCGCATGTGGCCCCTGCCCTTTTATAAATGTACTAACAGCTTTCTTAAATATGTGGCCAAATACTGTTAAATTTTACAGTCCATATGTCTGTCAGCAGGAGAGGAGTTACTCTTCCACCTGTCTGCCTTAGTCTTAAATGCAATTCAGTATCTCAAATACACAAGTACACAGACCTGCTCTTGATTGTCCAATTTGTGCAACTGTAGTGGCCACAGGGAAGCAGAGAAACAGTAAACAGGCTGATAGTATCTCAGAGGCGATCACTGCAGCTGGAAATGCATTTTAGGCACAGAGACACAGTTCAGCATTGACACATGCCTTCAAACACATACAGCTGCAAAGAGGAAAGTGACCATTGTGCTGAGTGACAGATTAAAAGCAGGGCAGCATGTAGATGCACAATCTGTGTTCAGGCCTGTTTACAGTGTAAACAGTCTCTTTCTTGCAATATCGCTTCTGTTTTCAACCCCCAAGGTCAGGGGTCACGTGCATCCTGGTCAGAGTTCAAACTCAACCCATTAAGGAAGTCTGGCAATTCAATTCACAAACACCCATACAGTTTCCTCACCACCCACTTAATTTCCTCTCTTCTTCTGCTTTCTCACTTAAAAATTGTAGGAAGGTTAAAGGATATCTCCTCACGTTTTGTAATAACTTCCATTGAATTTCTGACTTAGTGTTTTCTCACTTTTTTCTTTTTATCACTTTGTTTGACAAACAACTCATTTTTTACTAATCTGTCTGACTCCAGATTCCCATGGAATCATCTCTTTTCAGATTTCATGGTAAGACTAAAAATGTTACAGCTACCACAAATTGCGTCTACCTCCTACGATCAGACTTACTGTTGCAACCAGCGACATCTCACAATCTCTGATCTCTGAAATACGCAAAGGTTGCTTCCTGTGTCATGTTTGTCTCTGCTTCACTTACTCTAAAGAGTTGATGCACGGTGACCCACGACAGTACGGCGGTCACCACAGGCTCTGCTGTGACATTACATCCTGCTTGGAGATTGTGGTGTATGGTGATATAGAAATAAATATAAACAGTCAGTTGGTTTGTTAAGCTGCGAGGCGGCGGTCCCCCTACCCATGCTGATGTTTGTTTTTCTTCCTGCCTCATCAGAGAGTGCTGAATAAATAATGGACTTTTCTGGCTGAGCATCACTCAGTTTTTAGCTGTCGATGCCTTTTCTCTGACAGGATACACATTCGCATGCATCTTTTTTGCTATGTGCAATACAGGGTAACAGTAAATTAAATAAAGACCAGAAAATCTGAAGCGACTATTTTAAACCTTTAACTATTTTAAACTTGGTTCACATCCTCTGTAGCCTCTACACACTGCCTATTCATAACACAGCTATAACAGATTAGTATTCAGCTGCTATATTTAACATTACTTAGCTGATGTCTGTGCGGCTATGTGTGTCTGTGCTGCTGTCCCCCTTTTCCCCCAAAAATGGTAACACACCCACATAGAATGAGAGGGCTCCTTTGAGAAATGTGTTTCTCGTGTTCTCACGGTGTAAAAATGATGCTATCGCCAAACTCCGAGAATCAGCAGCTCTGTCCACATTACATGGAGCTTTGCCCAACCTCTGTGTGTGTGTGTGTGCGCGTGCGTGGGTGCCTGTGTGTGTGTGTGTGTGTGTGTGTGTGTGTGTATTTGAGACTTAAATAGTGAAAGACACTCTTTATGAGACCCCTGTCCTTTCCTCTGGTGAAAACATGGAAAGATTGTTTAACTGCTCAGACAGCCAGAGGTCATGGTCAAGTTCAAGTGTGTGTGTGTGTTTGTTTGTGGACTTCCGCATGCATGTGACTATGTTCAGATATACAAACCCACTGATAATATCAAAAGAATGGATGCCGGTTTGATTGATGGAAGGGTTATCAGTATGAGATGGCTGAAAGAATTTCATTTTCCTTGAAAGCAGTCATATATCTCACTGATTGTTTACAATACAATATTGTTTTGATATATTTGTATCAAACACACACACACACACACACACACACACACACATACACACACAAAGTCAGTTGTTGCTGTGGGCCTCATCAGGGGTTTTGTTTTGTAACTAAGTAAAGTAATGGGCGGCATTAAGGCTTTGTCCTGTGAATGAATACAAAGGTCTTTATTGGTGCTGATGGATCAAATCTATTTATAGACTAAAAATATGTTTAGAGTCCTCATTAACCATCAAATATTCTAAAAATTAAAGGTTTTAGAGACTACAGAAGTTCAGCTGGCTTTACTTACATTTCATGGTGAGGAGTTGTTACAGTCATACACTCACCCCGGATCCACTGTGTTCATTTTACCAGCTTCCCTAAACAAGCCTGTCAGCCTGCTTTTAGGAAAATCCTTACTGTCTGTGATTTTTGTTTTGTTTTTTAATCACGCACATCCTCAGACTTCAGTTATTCCAAATGGGTAGAAGTCGCTCAGGTTGAAGCTGCGTGGAAATATGCCATACTGATGATCACCCAAGTCCTTTTAGTTATGATATACAGTAGGTGTTTGAGTCAGGACCACAAAAAAGATTGCTGATTCTATCTACAGTATTTTATATTTGGAGGCATGGCTCTGTTGTCCCCACTCTTTCATGCGCATGCACAGAAAACTGGAAGTGAGGAAGGCAGGAGCATGTCCCTCAGCACAGAATAGAGCAGGTATCAGTGACAACAGATATCGTACTCTTTAAGGAGGAGCTGGTGTGAAGTGGGCTGCAAAGCAGCTTGCAGGTGCATTGTGACCAGTGAGATATAGACCGGAGTGATTTTATCATCTAGATAATAACCCCCCCCCCCCCCCCCTCAAAGTATTTCAAACTAGCTCCATTTATCTTTGGCTGAGGCTCAAACATTTTTGTGGACCCACCAGAATCAACAACCAGAAATCAACTAAATAAAATGTTTTGAACTTATTATGATTGATTCTAATCGTCCTCATTTACAGCCATTGTGTCCCTCGTTGGGTTAACAGGCTGTTGTCTGGGAAAGAGCACTGATGCGAGGCTCGTCCAGCAGCAACATGGTCAGAATAAAACAGACAACGCAGAGGTGCGGTTGTCTCTGCGTCATCCGTGACCATGTTAAAGCAGTGTGTGTCTATGTGTGTGTGTGTCTGTGTGCTTGTGTTCAGAGTGAGGTCAGACTGTAAATATAGCCTCTTCTGTCTTCAACTTAACGTCCAGACAGCCTGTGTCTGACAAGGAAAAACACTCAAGTCTCTGACTTTTTTGGTCAAAATACAACAGGAGAGAAGAGCGGGAAGGAGGGGGAGAAAAAAAAGGAGGGGGAGGAGAATGAAGAATGTGTGTGTGTGTAAAGCGGGTGGGAGGGTTAATAATTTCAGCCATCTCTAAAAATAGGGGTCTTGGATTTAAAAAAAAAGAAAAAAGAAAAAAGAAGCTGTTCTGCTAAAAATCACAGCTCCATAGCAGCCATTTGGATGATGTGTGCTCCCTGAGGTGGAGCCTGGGAAAGTTGTGTGTCTGTGTGTGTGTGTGTGTATCAGTGTATGTGTGAAAATGTAGGCCTAAATTGAATGATTGAAGTTCTTACTTGCATTTACGCACAAAACAGTTGGAAAGCAGTCTCCTTAAGGCTGCTAATGCCAGGCCTGCCCCAGAGTTTACCTCATTTGGCCTGTCCTGGTCTAACCTAGATTGGTTTGGTTCAGCCAAGTATGGTCTGGACTGGTTCATGGTTCTGTCAAATCCTTCCCTGCCCTTTACTGAGACTTTTGGGGATTTTGAGATAAAGGCAGAATGAGAGAGAAAACTGAAAAATATCTAAGTTAAGTTGCATAAAATATTTTGGAAATGAGAACACATTAGATGAAACTTCGATGGAACTCTGCTCAGGAACTTGTGGAATGCTAGCCCACCAGTCTCCATTTCAGTGCATTTAATCTGCATTCCAACTTGATATCTGGTCCATTTGGCTGTCTATAGAAAGAGAACATCTAATGTGCTAAAAACAGATTCATTTAAATGTTATTTTTACCAGCTGGTTTATCTGTACATGGTTTACAACATGCGGCAGGACTTAGTCACTGAGTCTCAGACTGAATGTCTCTTCAGGCCCAGAAACATGAGTTTTTGTGTTATGTTGTTAAGGGCGATAACCAGTTGCTAGTGTGCAAGCTAATTCTGGTATGAGTAGTCCTGTATTTAAGTAGTGGCGAAGGAAATACTGTTTCATTCAACATAATAGCATGAAATAGGCCTGACATTCAGTCATCAAAAGGACATAAAAAAAAAAAATATATATATATATATATATATATATATATATACTGTATCTATATTATACACACAGATGTGGACGAAATTGTTGGTACCCTTCCTTTAAAGAAAGGAAAACCCACAAAGCCTGGCCTGGACAAAACTGATGGTAACCCTAGAAAAGATTGAAAATAAGTTGACCTCAAAAGGTTGTATAACAAAATATTAAATTAAGGGTACCATAATTTTTGTCTTTCATTTTATCATTTTGGTGACTGTTAAGTTACGTATTAGCAACATATGTTAAACATGATGGGAAATAAATGCAAACAGAACGTAACATTGTATCCGCAGGGCAATAATGAGTACTAAAATCTAAAGAATTGGAATTTATAATCAATATTTGTTTGTTTTTTAAACCTATAGATGTTAATAACTGCTGTATGTGTGACGATGTTTGTGCAAGGTTTGATTGTAAAATAGATAGCTAGCTAATATTTGCTTTGGTTTTGAAGGAACCAGCTTGATTCAAGTGGGTGAAGTCTGCTGCATCACAGTTCAGAGACTGGTTTGTGTTGAAGTACAGACCAAGTGAAGGCTTCAACGAAATTAAGGCCTTTTGGAATAACTAGGATTCTTAAGTTTGCTGACCTTCAGAAATGAACAGTTTAATAGAAGGACCTTGGTAAGAGAGGTCACTTTAGCTATACATGAGAGCCTGTGTAGAGATTGAAGGGACCACTGTTGGCCCTTTTCCACTGACATGGTGCCGGTGTCAAGTTCTCGAACCGTTCAGCGCTTTTTCCACCGCAACTTACTCGGTTCTCAGCCAACAAAGCAGTTCTGTTCCGATACCATAAACTAGCTGATCTGGAACCGTGGAACGTATAATGTAAGTGGCAGAAGGGCGTGGCTCTGTCATTTTGACGTTTGCTTTTAAAAAAAAGAGAGTGTGTTCTGCCATGTTTGGCTTTCGTTTCCGAATGAGGAACCACCCACAGCCACATATGGAAAGGATCAGCTCGCAGAGCAGTGGAAATACAGGCCCGTTCTTAAAGGGTTTGCCAGTTCCTGGGAACCAGCACCGGCACTGGCACAAGCACCGACACCGTGTCAATTGAAACGTGGTATTTAAGGGCAACTGGCACTGCAGCATGTCTACCGATCTGGGCTTGATGGCAGAGTGCTCAGATGGAAACCCTTCCTCAAGGAATGTGGTAATGGTAGCATCATGCTTTGGATTTGTTTTTCTGTGGCCAGGAAAGAGAAAATGGTTACGTACAGAGAAAATGAAAGAGAAAATGAAAACACGCTCCAAAGGACTTCAGGTATGGCGACAGGTTCAAAGACAATGACCCAAAACACAATTCCAAGAAAATACTGGAATTTACTGGGGACAACTCTCTCAGGGTCTTCAAGTGGCCCAGCCAAAGCCATGAGTTGGAACCCAATTAGCCATCTCTGGGGAGACTTGAAAATGGTGGTCCACCAACAGCTCCAGGCCAACCTGAGAGAGAGAGCTCAGACCAATCAAAAATGTTTTTTGATTTGTCACAACCTTCTGTCCCTTTTCAAAAGTAGAGCTGAGTGTTGAATTCATCAGGTCGCAATACTTATTTCTACCTTGGTTTGAATAATGGAAACATTTGTTAATAAAGAACTTCATGAAATAAATAAAAATACCAGTTTATGTTACAAAAATTCCCCAATATTTGTCATGAAATGCATCTGATCAAAGAATAAGTTAACAAATCTAACAAACTCACCAAGTGTTTAAAGGGAAAAGTGTCAGTTAGTATTTAGTGCTTCAGACTTGTTTCAGCCAAAACCCAGGTCTAATCCAAATCCCTAAAAGGGAGACGCAGACCTGCAGACTTGTATCTTCTGCTCCTCCCTGTATTGCTTATTTGGCTGTTAAAATGTTTGTACAGGCATGGATTGTGTGTCACTGCTGTGCTGGGAGCAGTTGTTATATGATACTTTGTTTAGAGAAGCAAGGGGGACTATTGGTTTATGAGATGCCACTTGCATGTTGACAGTTACAAACACTTATGTAAGGTATGTGTAATATGTTTTACAACAACGATACACAAAGTAAACAAGGATCCTTTGGGTGGAGATTTTCAGAGGAAGCTATTATTCTTCTTTAATTCTGTATTTGGAATCATTCTACATCGTTATGGAATGCTGTAGAACACACTCTAAGATGCTTTTACTTCAGGTGACAAACACATTAGTCCTCTCTTCTCTAAGAGCCTAAAGCGCACTTGACTGGAGTTACAGATATTCAAATAAAAATTATTATTAGCACCATGGCTGTATGTTCTCAGATATTAAGAAATAAATTAGAATCACAACTATATAATATGAAGTTGAAAACTCTTTAACAAGAGCAGCATTCTCTGCTCTAAAATACTAGGGGTTTGACCACTTCATTAGAAGCAGGTAGTGTGGATTAAATTAGACCTCAGTCGCACAGACCTAGATACTGGTCAGCGACCCCCTGACACCTCTGGATGATAGGAAAAATGTGTATGTCCCAACAGACTGGCAATTGTTTGCTGGATGTTGCTAGCTGTGGCTCAGTGAAACTGCTCATAAACAGAGTCCTGCACAAGAAGACCTCCTTGTGATTGCTTTGGTTACTGCTAGGTTGCTGTGGTCGCCTGTAGTTTGCATGGAAGACGCAGATTTGTGGGCACACACTTGCTAAATAACCACCAAACAGCAGTGAAACTTGAAACAGTGCAACGCAAACCAGCAACAGAAAACGTTCAACTTAAAAAAATAAAATAAAATAAAAATCCAGCTCTTCTTCCGATCATCGTTCTGAGGAAATTTCATTAATTGCAGGTTTTGGCATCAGGAAAACCAGCTGCAGGATGAAGGCACAGCTAGCAAGCTAACTGCAGGCTGTGAAAGCAATAACCATGATACAATTACTCTCTAATATAGCTTATTAGCTTATTATACACTTGGCCACAATACATTATCGTGCTGTGATTCTGAGCCCACCAGACAATCCTGAACACAAACTGGTGAAAAACGGTGTGATGGGCAAACTTCGCAGTTTGGCAAACATTTGTTCACACACTCTTCTGTTATTTTCTAACATGTCTCACTTCTGGGGACAGTACTGCAAAGAAAAGAGAGAAAAAAAAGAATCTACGTTCAAAATGAAAACAAAACCGAGTGCCACTCTGCGTATATATTTTTGCTTTTGAAAGCTAAACCACAGCAGACAATTCTGGCATCTTGGCAGAAGAGAACAAGCCAACATTGCAGCATTCACACTTCGCTGGGGGAGACTGTTGAGTGACAAACAAACATCTCTGTTTTCGTATTCGGTTTTTGAAACGCCGGCAGAGCTTATGATTGTGGCTCGTGACCAAAAAACGACATGGGTTGTGAAAAATGCTGGTTTAGTGATGATGGAAGGCAGAAGCTGTGAGAAAAATACGTGCTTAGCCTCCCTCGTATGGGCAAGGTCTTATTCTTTGCAGCATCTCTTCATGACAGCTTTATGTACAAAATATGGGTTCATAATGTACATGCAACAAAACATTGGTGGACTTTGATGAGTTTAACCACTGGAGAAGTCTTAAAAACTGAAATTGTAGTCAAGATGTGGGTCTGTGTATGAAAAAGTAGAGGAAGTAACCCATGGTCTTTTGTCGTGCTCTGAATTGTTGTGAGGCAAAGAAAGGTGCTTATAATCCAAAACAAGATGAATTTGAGGTTAAATATAGTCATATGTAAACATCCACGGTAGTAAGAGGTTATCTGACCTCAGTCTGGTATCAGTACGGGCCCCTCGGTCATTCTGAAGTCGTCATTTCAATACTATTTCCCTAATCTCAGTACAAGATGGCTATAGATGATTGCCACTGTATCCGGGAAGTATTGGCCCTTGATGGATGTGGGTCCGAAAAGACCAG
Source organism: Cichlasoma orientale (assembly GCA_034780415.1). Lineage (NCBI taxonomy): Eukaryota > Metazoa > Chordata > Actinopteri > Cichliformes > Cichlidae > Cichlasoma > Cichlasoma orientale. The sequence goes on along the minus strand of JAVDPK010000126.1, from coordinate 263,392 downwards.
CCGATAACACACACTTATGACGTACGTGGCCATGTCCGAGCTCAAATGTGACGTATCATAGTATCATAACATGGTGGTAAGTGCAGGTCATTAATCTCATTATCAGCGGTAAGAGGTGGGCCCGGCAGGCTGGAGCTGTGTCTGCTTGAATTCAAGGCTTCACTCTGGTTCACGCCAAAAAACAGAGCGTTTCTTTTAACTTTTCAGGCTTTAACATTCTTGGCTGGCAGCTGTGCAAGCATGTTGTGGAACAGGGATGAGAACCTCTTAAGCTACAAATGAGCTGGAAAAGCCAGCTCTGGTCGAGCTCTGTAGCTGAGAAGACGTGAGCTTCTCAAAACGCTCTGTAGCACAGGCAGAGGCCACGTTATGCTCAAACTGAAATCGGAGCGATCAGTCCATTTGTAAATCTCTGAATCTATTTCTGCAATAATTTGAATAAATACCCTCATGACCGTATTTGTGCTTTTCGTGTAAAAAGTTGTTTTGCTTCACATTTACATGCGTGAATGGGGGAGAAAGTGTGTGCATGTTTAGCTGCCTGTGACTGGGTCTGATGGCTTTCTGCAGGCATAATAGCAGCTCTATTAAGTGTTTACTGTGAGCCATTCCACATGTCAGCTGTAGTCAAGCAGCTAGAGTGGGAAGATGGAGTGGCTAAAACAGCCTGGGAGAAAGGCGAGACGCAGAGTGGGAGAAAGGAGGATGGAGGGGTCAGCGGAGGAGGGAGGTCTAGATAAGTCATCACTTAAGTTGTGGTTTGGGGTTTAGCATGCTCTGTTTTTTCTAAGATGCTTTTTAGGCACTTCAGCTTTTCCGGACAGCAAAGAATCAAGTATAAGATCTGTTTGCAGCCTGAGGACGTACTGATTTAACACTTCTCTTTTTGTTTTTGTTTTTTTAAAGCTTCCACCTCGAGCAAGACATTTATTCTCCGCCAGCTTTGGAGATGATGTTCTCTAGTAGCATCTGAGATTAATTTATCTACAGAGATTTATATAGTGTTGCCTTTTACTAAATACATATTACTGCAAGACAGTCGGCAGTAGCAGAGAGCTGGTGTCATTGTGGTGAGATTGGACTTTGTGACCTGTTTTCAGTATTCTGAGTCAGCAGGCTGCCTTTGGTTTATACCAGGGATTTTCCCGCAGCTTAGTCCCTTTGGTTGTGCTCTATCTGTGTTCTATCTCACAGGAGCATATGGAAAGGATTAAATATAACACGCTGTAAGAAAAAAAGAAAGTCGCAGCTGAGTGCTGAAGCCATGAAACTTCCACTGTATTAAAGTGACGCTGCTGAGTCAGTTAATTACTGATATTGTTCATCCAGAAGTGGCCTGAATCTGCACTCGTAGACTAAATCATACGTTGGCATTTTTCTTGTTTAACTTTTTTTGTTGATGTAGCATTTTACACCCTATTTTATTTTGACATTTATGGCCATTAAATGAAACATTAAATGGCTTTAAATGTGTATGTTTGAAGCAGGTTTTACTGTTTCAGTGAGTCAGTGTCACAGACTGATGGCATTTTATTAAACTAGTTTATTCCCTATTGTAGAATTTCATGTTGCATCTTTTATTGTAGGTCTCCAACATATTGGGACCATTTTGGAAATATATGTTTTCAGTTTATGATCTTAACCACTGGTTACTGGTTTGGTGTGTTTTAGGTCTTTAATAGCAATAAAATAAAGAAAATAGGATTACTGAATGAAAAAGCTTAAACTAAAACCTGCATCATAGTATTGATTATCTTAATTAGTGGTAATTCACTAATTAAATCATTTTGATGTAGAATTGCAGTATAAGGACTGGTAATGGGTTAATGGCAGCATTAAAAATGGCTTCTGTGTGTCTGTATTTGAGCCTATTGTGTTAACTCGTAAAGTAGAGCTCACTTGTATTTAAATTTTTAGGATTATAGATGTCAAATTGACAAAAAATAGCAACTACAGCTAAACAGAAATACAAATTTTATAGCACTTCCATTAGAAGTTTATAATTTCACAGACACTATTGGTCCATGGATGTCTCCAGTCTCTGAAGACAGCACAGCAACTGAACTCTGGTCAGCTTGGTTTCCCTTTGTGAATGTCAGAATATAACTCAGGTAAAGGGGGTCCACGGTGGTCGCTGGGGTCGGTGGCAGTTTCTGAGCTGCAGTCAAGTGTGGAGTGTGTGATGGGGTCATCCTGTGGTCATGTGAACAGGAAGGTGCGGGTTCAGTGTGAAGGGCTGAACCTCTGAGCTGTTTATCAGATAGCTAATGAAGCAGAGCAATCCTGAGGGGGGGGGGGGGGGGGGGACC